>PVLD010003688.1:0-137765 GCA_004027595.1 Dinomys branickii
CTCCCTCCCTCCTTCCTTCCTTCCTTCCTTCCTTTCTTCCTCATTATGTAGTCCAGCCTGGCCTGAAACTCATGGCAATCTTTCTGCCTCAGCCCCCTGAGTGCTGAGATTACAGTTTGTATCACCGTGCCCGGTTTAATTTTCTTTCTCATGCCCATATAATGGATCTTACATGATCAAGTACTGCTTTCTCTGTTTCACCCACATCTGTGCTATTGAAGATGGATGGAGACAGAAACAATTTCGCAAACTCTGAAAGTTCCTCACTGACCATATTAAATTTTCATAGTCCTTTCCATCTCCCACTCCTTTTTGCAAAAATTTGATACACTTTCTCTCTCATTCTCACCCTTGGTGGTTCATATGCCTTTCTGTTTCTCTGGAGAAGAGAAGCAATCCCAAGAAAGCGTCCAGTGATTTCCTTCCACACTGGTAACCAACATTCCTCTTTGACTTCTTTCCCATCACTCTAGTGAAGGCCACTGCTCACTCCAACCTATGTGCACCTTCCCTCTCCTCCAGCTCACCAGGGACACTGTCCCGGGTCTGTCCCTCTGTCTTCCAGTTGATTAATCTTCACCATCAGCCTCCAGAAACATCTTCATTGTTCGAATAATCTTTTAAAACCCTCTTCATCCTATTTTCTAGCCCCGTTACTGTCTCAGGTTCTCCCTTTCTTGAACTAAAAGTTTCTGTGGGTTGTCTGCATTCCCTTCTCCACTTTATGTCTTGCCATTCTTTCTCGCCCTCCCTTCGGACAGCGTTTCCTCTCTGGCACTCCACAGAAACCCTCTGAAACTTAGAGAGCTTTCCTGAACATCTTCCTTTTCACCTAAATTCTTCTGCAAATCTCATCTATGTTCACAGCTTTAAGGAACAGTCCCATATTTAAGAGTTTCAAACTGATTTCTAGGCATGGATTCACTCTATCAAGTCTCATATGTCCACTCCTCTAACAGGCTTTTTAAACTTGATGTTTTCAAAGCAGAGTTTGTGGTCTCTACCTACCCCAACCCTGACTATTCACCCTTTGTCTTTCAGCCTCATGTGGTGGTGGTATCTGACGTAGGTTTTGCAAGCCACAGTCACTGGGGTCATCTTTATCACTTCCATTTCTTCCCTTTCATTTTGTAACTTAAATCCATAAAATATCCACTTTGCGTTCTCTATCTCTCACCATGGTTTTTTTTTTTTTTTTTTTTTTTTTTTTTTTTTTTTTTTTTTTTTTTTTTTTTTTTTTTTTTTTTTTTTTTTTTTTTTTTTTTTTTTTTTTTTTTTACCTGCTTTAGCATCATCCTAATCTAAGGCAGATAAACTCTTTCCTGGGGGGGGGAACCTCCTAACTGGAAAGGAAATTCACATAATGCCAGACGTTTGTTGATAGCCCCACATTTGATTTATAAAAGACACGTGTGTTCCATCCCTTGACTCACTACACATTTTGCATTATTTTCTTTCTTTTTAAAAAATCCATGTAGATTGTGCTCTGTGTCACCCCTAAAGATTTTGCACTGGCTTTTCCTGCGGCCTAGAGTGGTCTCTCACCGTATCTCCAGCACCACATCACTGGCGTTCTCATCTCTTTCCTGTGTGTGTTTGGTGAGGCCTTCGCTGACAGAGCTACTCTGACCACCCAGAGTGGACCAATCCCTGTCCTGGGGGTTGGGGACCACCTTTCTGTCTATATTCTCTGTTAGTTTTCATCATTTATTTCCCTGATTACCATGTAACATATTAGGGAAATATTAACTATTTATTTTGTTCGTCTTCCTCTTCATATTAGGAAGAAAGTTCCATGAAGATATAGCGGATATCTCAAAAATTGTTTGACTATATTTCTGGCACATAGAAGAGTGTTCAGAATATGTTAGATGATCATTGACAACAAAAGCCTTGAGTAAATAAAGGGAAGTATGTCTATAACATCATATATCATGTTTGAATAACTCTTCATCTTTATTAATGAACTAAATCTTGTAATAATTATTCATTGTTCTATATTTATCAGAGGTTTAAAGGACTTCTATTGCCTTTTAAAAGGAACTGGAGGGGCCTTTTATCTTTTTTCTAAGGCTTAAAATAATTTGACTTTGAAAAGCTCTTTCTTAAAGGTTATATAAAATTCCTGTTACATAAACCTCAGCGGGGGGTCCATCTGTTCTCACTGCCTTTTTCAATGGCAGATCTTTAAGCGTCTTTTTCTAAACTCTCTTATGGTAACCGATGTATTTAAATTTCCTCTTTCTTCTTTGGGTGAATTTTGGCAATACATATTTTGCTGGGAAATCGTCCATTTCCTTTAAACTTTCAAATGTCTTGTCAGAAAGTTTTGTATATATTTTTATGACTGCTTTAATCTCTTTAAAATGTATACTTTTTCCCGGTTTTCTCTTTTAATTTTATGTAATTTTCTCTTTTTCCTTTGAACTAGTTCATAATGCGTTAATATGATTAAATTGACTGCCATTAGCATGAGTGCTCTAGAAAAGAAATAAGTGTACATGGAGACGTGGGGAAACTGGAACAGTTGTGCGCTGTTGGTGGGAGTATGAGATGGCACCGCTGCTGTGGAAAACAGTATGGAAGTTCCTCCAGAAATTAAAATTAGAATTACCATATGACGAGCAAATCTATGTCTCAATATATGCCCCAAATTAGTACAGCAGCATCTTGGAGAGATATTTGTACACCTCTGTTAATAGCATTATCTGCAATCATTAAAACATGGAAGTAACCCCCAAATCCACTGAGTACTGAAGAGGTAAGCAAACATGGCACGCACACAAAATGGTATGTAAATTGTCCTTAGAAAGGAGGGAAATTCAGACATACTTTCCTATGTGGATTAACTCTCAGGATATTATGCTAAGTGACATGAATCAATCATAAAAAGACAAATGCTATGTGATTTCAATTGTATGAGGTAACTGCAGGAGTCACTTGCAAAGACAGTAAAATGGTGGTGGCTATGGGCTGGAGCTGGAGGGAAGAAGAAGTTGTTTAAATGAATATAAGATTTCAGCTTTACAAGAGGAAATAATTATGCAAATATATGCTGATGTTGTTGTCCAACAATGTAAATACTACTAATGCCACTGAACTACCTATATAAATTAAAATGGTTGAAATGGTAGAGTTTATGTTATTTGCATTTTAGCACAATAAAACACTGGAAAAATAATTTGACATAAAATTATATTTTAATTTGAAAGATTGCTGCTATTTTTATTTTTCATTACTGTTAGTTTTATTATCAATTTATAGTCCTTACTTGGGCTTTGTTTGAATTACATTTTATAGTCTTAGAATCTGCAAAAATTCCCTGTATTCTTATATTTTATTTGTAAATAAAGATGACATTTCAAGTTAATTTTTCCCTTCCCTAGAGCCTGCTTCTACTTGGTCCCATAGTTTTAGCTAAGATGGATATTTTTCTTTTTTCTTTTTTATGTAATTGTAAATTTCTCTTCCAATCAAATGTGAATATCTCTTCCAATCAAAGGATTCCAATTTAGGAATGTATTCTCAAGGAATTGTGCTTTTGGCACTTTTATATATTTTTTTGATTTATTAGCTTATTGTCACAGACTATGCTCAATAAAATTTTCATTCCAAGTTGTATTTAGGTGTTATTTATTATAGATATTAAGGAGTATAATATTTATGCTTTGATAAAAACATATTGGAAAGATCACTATGATCAAATTATGCTAAACATTATTTTCCATAGTTATCTTTTATAAGTGTATGTGGTAAGAACATCTAAAAGCTAGCCTTAATGAATGATCAATATTCAATACAGTATTACTAACCACAGCTCACATGCTGCTCATTCTATGTATAGATGCATTCATCTTTTTGACCAAGAATGTGATTGATTTTGTAAATGTTTCACAAACATGCAAATGAAAATGCTATGTGTTCTGAGGATGTAAGATCCTGAGTCTACCAAGGATATCACTGTCATATTTATTTATACCTTATTTAATTTTTAATCATATGCATTTATAAGTTAATTCTTTGGTAGTTTGTTTTATGCCTTCTAGGTCAATCCTCAAAGAGTCAGATTAAAATACTCTGAAGGTTGTCATACTAACAATTTTACTGTTATTTCATTTACTTTGGTCTATGTAGTTTTGCACACGTGAATAACAGAATGATCCGTTTTTATGGTTTTAATTTTAAAGTTAGCATTCTTCCAGGTTTCCAGTCTTAGTTTTCATTTTGTTTGTGCCTGGAGAATACTTATCACTCACCTGGAGCTCTGTGTCAGGAAGAATTTACTGTTTAGCTTCAAGCACTTTTCCAAGAGTTCTTTCAGTTGGGGAAGGAGGCTGATACTGTTTCCAATTACTTGCATATTTGAGACACCTACTTGGAAAGATGATTAACGTTACTCATACACTGTTCTGTGTGATGCTACTCTAGTATTTTCTAAAGGAGCTCTTTCAGGGTGCAGATTAGGGATGTTCAAATGTCTTATTTCTCCAGCTTCTTCTTTATCTCTCAAATATGTTTTTTCCTTATTTGAGGCATATCTGGAAAATTTTTTTGAAATTCCATTTTTGTTTTTGTTTCCCGTAAAGAACTTGCTCATACGCTTTATCTCTTGGGTTTACATTTTGGTCTCTTACTTTTTGCCCATGACTTCTGGGTCTAAAATTTTGCCTTGTGCTTTGATATATTTCTTAGGCTTGGTGTTCTAAGTTAGTAAATTAATATTCAGTGATAACCATTTTGAACCCGTTCGAAATATTTGGTTATGAAATTATGTATGTTCTGCACTTGAACCTTCTTAGTCAAATAATAATCCCTAGGACAGCTTGTCTTTTCTTGTGACTTCCTTTGCTGAGGTGTTGTGCACACTTTGATGTGAGCTTTGCTGGCTCAGGATATCTGAGCTGCGCTTGTTGGGAGACTTAAATTTAGGTAACACTAAAAATGAAGAGAGGCAAAACAATTCATTCTTGCTTGGATCACCAGCACAAGAGCAGGCAGTCTCTAAGCTGAGACTGTTGGGTGGAGCTTTCTTACCTGTCCTCCGTCTTTGGGAACTGGGAGGGCTCTGCTTTCATTTCGTTATTCCTTTAACTTTAGGAGGCCAGGCATTTTTATGTGAAGACAAAGCTGGCCTCCTCTACAACAGTCTTCATGCAGTCATAGCACTTCCCAGGATTCCTTGCTTTATATTCTTGATTACTGGAGTCTACATTATTAATGATGTTTAGAAAACTCTCTGGCCTACCAAAGGGAAAACCCTTGTCAATGCATCTGCAAATCTTTCCACAGAGTGGAAGACTTCAACAGGCCTCATTCTGAGGTCAGGCCACTGCTCCCATGTGACATAGGAGAGGACATAGGAAGCCATGTTAGTAAGGGAGGACACAAGATGGATGTGTAGGCAATCATCTTCCAAGAATCCTCCCCTCACTTTATCCCGTCTCCTTTCATTATTTTAATCTAATTCTAAAGTGTTAAATTATTGAAACAAGCTAATCTTCAAATTTTATCCTATTTGGTATTGACACTTACTACATTAGTATACCCTTGTTAATGTAAAAGTCAGTACTACCCTTTTACCTGTATGTGCTGACCTTGCTTCCCTAACTCACATGAAAAAGTTCTAATAACCTTGTGGGGTATAACAGGCACTTTGAGTTCCAGTTTCTTGAGATGTGGTCTCAAGCACTGAGCTTGCAATTGGGAAGAAGAATCTTCCATCGCACCAGTTGCTAAAACAATGTGTGGAAGGCCATGCAGGGCAATTGCTAGAGAGTAGCAACCAGTTTTCTTTATGCATGGTGAGAAAACAAATGTGTTGACTTGTTCCTAACTTGTACTTTGGTTTCTGATCTTTAAAGTTCAACAGAGAAATACTTTTCCTACCAGATAAACCACAGCCCCTGCGATTTTCCTCCTGCTTGCCCCAAGCTGTCATCTACGAACTTTGAGCAAGATGATGAATTTTGATGTTGCTGGTGACTCAGGAACAAGCCTTTTTGAAGTTGTGGTTCTCAATGTTATTGTTTTTCATCAGCTTGGATTTTTGGATGAAATATACTTACTCATTGTGGGGAGCACGAATGCAAACACCAATCAATCTACTGATTTGGGGTAAAGCACTGTCATCATCTGACCCCAGTGCTTCTCAAGTCTGCTCTGTGATTGTGCTTATGTTAGCTTTTCACTGCGAAAAGTCCATGTAGGCTAAATACATTAAATTATCTCTGTTTCCACTTTGTTTTTGTATCTTTCAAATCTTTATATTTTGGATTCCAAGATGACAAGTATATCACTTACTCTATAAATGAAACAGACTTTTTCTTTTCTAGATAGAAGCAGCATAGTGCATCACTACTGCATGTGCTATCTCCCAGTGTTTTAGAATTTGTTATTTGACATTTTTCATTAGTGAAATTCCATGAAATAACAAGCCAGACTCTTTCACATAATTCTTGGAAGGTATTGTAACAAAAGTTCATACTTCTTATTGAGCCCTTTGTCTAACAGCTTAGTAAATTGAGACCAGATAACTAATGAGGCTCCCTGAAGGAGCTAAGTAAACAAAACCAGGAAAACTAATATTTCTCTCTTTGCATTCTGCTATTCCCCTTTACCTCCTTTTCATCTAGACTTCATTATCCCATGTTTTCCAGTTGTAAGGTACAAGTAAACACAACTTCAAAAAATAATGTGTATAAATAGCCATTACAGAATAATTAAATTTGAGCAACATTACCTGTTTTAATAATTCTAGTTTCAAAATTTTAATGTATCTTGGAAAATCAATCTTATTTGTATTCACTAGGTCATAATCCATGGGACAGCATGAGAGATACAATGTTGTATGGCTAGGACTTCTTTTGGGGAGCTGGCCTTAAAATAGAGACTTATAGTTGCCACACTATTGAAAGAGGGTTTGATGATGAAGTAAATATTCATAAATTCAGACAGGGAAATTCATGAAGAGTGACAGAGTTGGATTTTAGGGAGGTTGTGATCAAATGGAGCTCATGCTCATTTCATTGTGCAGGGGAGTGCAGGCTATGGGCTCATGTTGCAGGACAGGAAGTGCACCTGAGTATATTTGCATCGGGGCTAAATTCCCCCACTGCCTAGCAATACGCTTCCTTCCTTAAAGTCTCCCCAGTCAACCCTGCTCCTTTACAGATTTCTTCTTGACAGTGTGAAAGAACATTTTCTTGGTACTGAAAGTAATGCTCTGTCTTTCGCCTCCTAGAAACATCTGTCCTATATGCAAATTCAGGGCTGGAGGGGTCGTTCACAGAGTCCACAAGAGAGGCACCCCAATTGCACTCCCCAGAGGAAACGCATAAACAACATTTTAAGAGAATTTTTCTGCCGCAAAACAACAACTCTGAGCAGCTTATTTTCTATTGAAACTTGTTTCCATTTCATTGTCTCAGTGCTTTTGTTCTCAGGACATTTTACGTACATAATGGAGGCAGCAGATTTCCTGACTACACTGGGCAGTTCAGACTTCATTTGCTTGCAATTAGTTTACATTTTTATCTTTTTGACAAGAGCCAGCAGCATGGATTCACTGCGAACAGCCAGGCTGGGTGACTTTAGAGCACCTTGAGTATGAGCCCGTGGTTGCCAGAATTTTTCCCAAGAAAGAGATAACCAAGCGGGGCATGTTATACAGTTATTATCTGACGAAAAAGACATCCATATTTTAATGAAATATGGCAGAGGACATATTCTATCAAGAATTCTGAAATATGGCTTAAAATTATCTGCTAGGAAGGCCATGAGCAAATAGGCGGTATGATTGAGAGTAAAGAAATGATTCCTTTTCAAGCCCTCAAATAGATCATGCACATACTTTGATGTGGGTGGGACAGGGATGAAATAGTAGAGGTAAACCTCCCATGAGTTCACCCTTGGCAGGACCAGAATCACGTTCTAAAGATGAGAAGCTGCACTATTAACAGAAGGCCAAAAGATGAAAATATCACCAGCACAGTCCATGATGAGCTAAAACTGCCTGAGCAACGTGTGGCTGCAAACTAAAGAAAAAGGAACATATTCTGATAATAAAGTCCTTAGATATTTTTCTTTATTGTGTTCTTCATTTAAATCTCCTACAAAATAGCAGTGTGATTCATGATATAAATATTTAAAATTTAAAATATTATAATTTCAATAGATGTGTACTTGGAAATACAAATAAATAAAAAAGAATAAAGGTAAAAGGAATGCTCATTATCTGTCCCTCTGACTGGTGATTTTTCAGTACATCTTACCAGAAAACTTTTTCATATTATCACTTAGAAACTGAAAGCAAATTATTGCAGAACTTTTATTTTGTGCACCATAAATAGTCCCCATTACACGCATGATCTGCACTTGTTCCCCACCTTTTTGACACAGGGCAGCAGTTTCACAAAGACAATTTTTCCACACACTCTGCGTGTGGTGGAGCATTTTCCAGGATGCATCAAAGATGCATGTAACCCAGATCTCTCACACGTGTGGCTCACAGGAGGGTTGGTGCTCCTGAGTATATAATGCCACAGGCTCCAATGGGGAGGAACTCAGGCCACAATGCCAGTAACAGGGAGCAACTGAAAAGACAGGTGGAGGGGAGTGTCACTTGTTAGAAGCTCCTTCTCTTACACTGTGACCTGGTTCTTAACAGCCCACCAGGACCTGGGATCATGGAAGACAGTATTGGTCAATGGCCTGGGATTTGCAGACCTGTGATTTACAGCTGCATTATATTATGTGTGTTCAGCATTATTTATAAGAATATTTCCTTACATACTTGGAACTAACTCAAGTTGTGGTAAACTCATGCTGTCTAGGTTTCGGTCAGTGCTGTAGTACAGGACAAACCTCAGAGAATGTTTTAATATGGATGAAAAAGTGAGAGTAAAAACTCCTGTGTAAGTTCTGGCTTTGTGTTATTTCATTAGGGATCCCATTAAAAAGTACAACAGACTGGGTGATTAAAACATAGAAATTTACTTCTCAGATTTTTGTAGGCTCAAGTTCAGGGTTATGGTGTAAACGGGGTGATTTCTCCTAAGGTTTCTCTCCTTCCCTTGTAAAGGGTTGTTTTCCTTGTGTCGTCACCTAGTCATATTTCTGTGTAGATTCTCAGTGTGTTTTCTGCCTCTTCTAAGGAAACAAGTCAGATTGGATTATGGCCCCACCTTTACGACTCCCTTTAACCCTAACTAACCCTTGTAAGGACTTGCTTGCAGTATTCCCAGGATGTTACGATCCAAAAAACCAAATCTGGATCATGTTGAGCACCTTGAATGCATACATAAAGTGATTTTGCACATCATGCTATCCTGTAACCCTTCTTTCAAAGTTTCTGGAGTTGTGTATTTTTTGAAAGGATGATGTGTTGGTTACCACCATGAGTATGAGCATCTCATGAGAAGAAAGACTGTTGTTGACAGTTCTCAGCTCTTATAGAAGTCACTGCAGTATGGACAAACTGCTCAGAAAGTATTCCTACACTAAATGGAGGCCAAGATGCCACGTCTGTGATGATTTTTCAAAATGATTAAGTGGACTCCATGTGTGATATCCCCTCTTTAACATTTTAATTTTAGTTTTAGAATGATTAAAGTGCTAAGATACTTCAAAGCCTGTGGTGAATAGGTGGTATATACTGGTAAAAATAGAAGAAGGATAAAGTGACAGTGTGTTATTATTTTTATTGCACTTTATTTGCTGAAAAGCTTATATTTATGGGAAAATAGTGAAGAATGTACAAAATATTCCCATAGAAAACTTCTTTCACTAGAGTAGTACATTTGTTGCAATTGAGTACTCAGCATTAATAAATTATTATTCATTAAGTCATAGGGGAAGGAATTACACCTCACTTGCCATGTTCCATAGCTCTCTGAATTTTGAAAAATGTGTATTTTCTATCCACTACTAAGGTGTCATACAGACATCCTTATCTTATTCCTAATCTTAGCAGAAAAATACCCAAAATCTCATTATTAATTAACATGAGTGCTGTAGGTATTTTATATCAAATTGATAAAGTCCCCTTCCATTCTTGGTTTTTTGACATTTTATAATGAATGAATATTGTATTTCATTTAAGTTTCTTTCTCTGTGATAGTATGATTTTTCTTCACCCTGCTGATGTGTTGGATTACATTACTTGAAGTTTGTATATTGAACCAGTTTTGTATACCTGAAATAAATCATACATGTTCATTGGAAGCAATGATGATTGAGAATTTTCTAAGAATAATGACTGACACACAACTGCACTGACTAATATGTCTGACTCCCACAGCGGCCAATGGCTCTTGGACATGTGCCCCAGGGAGCTGTGATGTTAGCTGTACAGCAAATCCTGAGGTTTGTGGGCCAGTGATCTGCCCTATGTGCTCCATTCATAGGGAGTGTGGTGAGTGTATTTTTCAGTTTAAGCTTTTTCTTGTTCTCGGTTCTCCACTGTTCTTCCATTATCAGTATTTTTATCTCTAGGCAGTCGCTTATGCCACTGAGCTATATCCCAGGCAATATCTTTATCCCTTTGTGGAAACACTATTGCATGTTTCTCCATCCTTTCCTCCTTTCTTTTTCCCTTACATTTTCTCATTTCTTTAACTACTTTTTTATACCTTCTTCACTCCATTCTACTCTACCGATAAGAAAATATTTGGTGTAAATATATGTTTTTGCATAATACGCATCTGTTTTATGTAAATACATTTTAAATTTTTATGAGTGCATGTTTGGGGGACCTAAAGCCCACATCCCTTGAATGGAGTTGGTATATGTACAGAATAAGTGATAATTTTCTTCTTCTTTCTCTCCCTTTCTGTCCCATTCCCAGTCTCTTAATTCCTTTCTTACTTGAAAAAAATCCATCACCTTATTATTTATCTTGCTCTTTATTTATGATTTGTCTTTCTCATGAACTCAGTTACTTTTCTCCCATTGCTGAAACAAAATACCCGATGCCCAAAATGAAAGAAGGAAAAGTTAATTTAGTTCAGCCTGTAATCAGCTGGCTCCAAGTCAAGGTAGCAAAATGCACAGGGATAGAACCTCAAGGCAGCAAAAGACAGCGAAAACAACAAGAGCAAAAGGTGGGAAGAGAGCAAGCCTCTTTTCCTCCCTTACCTGGTAAGCAGGCTACACATTGCAATAGCAAACAGATGTTGATGGGCATTGACAAATCCTCATAAAAATGTCAGAAGCAACTAGAACAGTAACAGGAAGTGTTACCTGGTCAACTAACAGAAACTGAAGAATACTGGCCTGGGGGGCATTTTCTGCTACACTTCTGGGGCATGGTACATGTGATCATCTCAGACAAGGCCCTGCTAGAAGCACTAACATTAGCGCTGCCAGTGGCCTTAGGACTGGCTCTAGCCAAGGTCCCCATGATTGGAAGGCTCTCCCAACAGGAATTTGTGGCTTGTTTCTCCTATTATAAGGTCTCTCCCAAGGTCTCTTTAGGAAGAGACATTATTTAACACTACTCTGGCAAGGGAGTCAGTTTGACCCTGCAGCTTGTCCAATGCACCTTGCACGCTTGTCAAATCTTGATCAGCTGTAGAATAAGGGGAAGGGCCTTACTGGTTGTTTTCTATTCTCTCCAGACAACTGTTCATAGAGCTAAGGCAGAAACCACAGCTAACAAGAGAGTGGAGAGCAAACAATACAATATCAACTCTTGATAAAGCACAAAATCAAGGTCAAGGGGAGCAATGAAGTGAGGTATGGAGCAACCCTGTGAGTGGCGTCCTCCAAGCTTTAGCCATGTGTGGTCTGGTCAACATCCAGAATGACTGGAGCAGGGCTTTGAGTGCATTGTCTCCTCAGAGTGAGCTTCAGAGGGGCTGACTGGTCCAGGTGAACTCTCCAGCAATCATCTGGAAGGGCTCTTCTTACTCTGGATTGGTGAATCTAAGGCTGAATTTCTGAAACTTGTGGAGGTAGTTAATATGAACCTGAGTTATAAGTATGTGCAGGAGTTTCTGGTTATAGCTAGTATTTTAGCTCAATTTCATGGAATTCATTAGAAACTGTTCTTTATGTTTTACTTTTTAACTTTTAGAGCTTTGTGGCCTGCATGCTGAGTTTTGCCAGTTCTGTTATCTCTGCTACATATACAGGCCTGTTGCACTGTTAATAATCAAGGGTAGGCCATTATCTATGGATGATTTTTCACAGCAGGACCTTATAAACTTCTGCTTTCTTTTTAGTGCAGGAAAGGTATGTCTTAGACCAGCTTGAGTGGGTGCATATATGCATCAACCAATACCTGTAGCCCTTATAAGCCTTTACTTTAGTGTTTGTAAAGGTGGTGGGGGCGTAGGATTCTGGACTAGTTGTGTTGAGTGCAGGTCTCATGTGCTTGGCAGACATTGGAGCAGGTACTGGCTGGGCATGAGATGTCATGGTTTTTTATTTGTGGCTCAGTTTGTTTTATTGTTTTGGTGGGTTTCAAAACAGCAGAAGGAAGCAACTGTGGGCCTACATGAGTTGGCTGTGCAGATCATCCCTGTGGGAAAGCCTTGGCCAAAATGAATTTTGCTAAAGTGACCTCAGCATATCTAACTTGTGAGACTCCATTCCTAACAGAGCTACTTCCCTCCATAAACAAGGTGTACTCAGTATCAGTAAGGAGTTTCATTTTGAAGTGTGATCAGCTTGAGAGCATTTCATTAGTTCAGTCATGATCTTCTGGGCCCAGCTTGGTGGGCAGGTATGTGATAGAATTACCAGCACAGCATGTAGCACCTGAAGAGTTAGGTCTCAGCCTAAAGTGAGCTTGTCAGCTTTTTTTTTTTTTCAGGAGAACAGTGGCTGTTAGAGAACAAAGGCAGATAGAGGGAGGCAGCCCTTAGAGACTGGATCCAAGTACTTTCACAGGTAGGCCGCTGGGTGCTCCGCCAGGCTGACAGTCTCAGGAAGCATCTTTGAAGTCACATGTCATCATATGTCAGAAACAAGTTGAATTTCAGTTAAATCTGGAATTTCCAAGGTTGAGGCTGTAGAGAGGGCCTTTCTAATGTCATTGAACGCTTTTTAGTGTCAGAATCTTTTTCAGAACACGAAGATGCAGATTGTATAGAAGCCAGCAGCTCCAAGAAATTTGTGGTTTCTTTCTTGCAGTAGGTAGTAAAAGTATAGAGTCACTGTTTTAAGTTAAATCCCACATATCTTTTGTTTGCAGATTTGTATGTTTTCCAGAGATATCTTGCAGCCAGTTTCTGCCAGATATTTGAAGCAGAGCGTTTTTGTCTTTTGAGCAGGCAGTTGGGTGTCATTAATCAGAAGGTTAGTGATATTTTGTGCTGGGAAAATAGCAAGATCAGCTATGAGGGCTTCTCCAAAAGAGAGTAAACAAAGTTTTGAACCTCTGCGAGGTTGAGTCTATGTCACTTAACCTTTGGGTTTAAAACTGGGGTCTCCATTTAAAGGCAAAACGGGGCTGGTTGACAAGAGTCAGTCAAAGACAGGAGAAGGCATTCTTTAGGTCCGGGCTGGTGTACCAGCAGGCTGTGGGGGACTGCAGGATGGAGAGCAACTACAGCAACATTGACAGCTTGGAGATCCTGAACTGGCTTTATAGGCAGGAGAGGTGTATTTCAGCAGTCTGACAGTTTAGAAACATTTTGCAAGCCTCTGGTATGGTTGCATTCTTTTCTTGGGGGACTGTGACAGCAAGCAGGAAGGGACAGAGAAACGGGCTGTCTTGGAGTGGTCAAATTTGTTGTCAGGGCCTCCTCACAAATAGTGGAAGAATCCCCAAACCCTTGTGTCAACTGACTTCAAGTGAGCTGAACCTTTTTGTCCTGTCTCAGGATCTTCTGGAGGCAACAGTCCAAGAGGGGTGTATGGGTTGAGAAACACAGAATGCAGGGTGATGGTTGCATTGTTGATGGCATGGAGATCTTGCACTGGCCAATAATCCCAATGGGACATTTTTACTGGAAAGAAAGGAGAGTTCTAAGGTGAGTAACAGTTTATCAGGGCCCCAAACTACTTTAGGTGGTTGATGTGTGACTGGATGATGCCTGTTTGTGCTTCCTCTTACGTACGATACGGGAGCATGATTGCTGGCCAAGCCAAGAAGGGTCTTTGTCCTGCACCTCTGGAAGGAGAATTTTCAGAATTTCAGGATTGCAGTTATCTGTCTCAGGATGATGCAGGGTTAAACAAGAGGGAGGCTGACTGGTTTTAACTGCCTTTAACTGGAAGAGGAGGTCTATTCCCAGAAGCAGTATGAGGTATTTAGGTATATACAGGAATTCATGTTTGGTCAGATGTCCTCCCAGGCTATAAGTTCATGCCTGGCAGAAGGAATAAGAGGCAGGAGTCTTAGCTTGTTCCAGTGATGATAACCTTTTTCTGGCAGAGGGGACTTTTGAGTAACTACAGAAATTTCTGCTCCATCATTTACCAGGAAGAAAGGAGCCTGATCTGGCCCAGTCTGAGCCCATCAGACCGATGAAAGGGTTGTCATCTGATCCAGGTTGAACCTTCGAGAGTCCTGATCTTTTAGTCTGAATAGGCATTTATTTGTTTAGTGTTCATAGCACTTATAACTCACATATTGGTAAGGGCTTTATCAGGCTTCGGATAACAGTAGTAACTTTTGACATATTTTTGGTCTTTTTGCTCCCCTCTTTGATGCCTTTGAGAAAGGCTTTAGTGGATTGCTTTGTTTCTTCCTGCTGGTTGGAAAGCTGGCCCAGTGAGAGCTAAGGAGCTGTCTGCCAAGGTGGGATTCTCAGGATTGACTTGTTCAGGCTTGACTGCATCAGTTTGATTTCATTTTAACTCCATAATCACTGGAAAATCCTCTTTGAAGTTTTTCAGCATGCAAGCAAGGACAGTGGGTTTGCTCTGACTTGCACCTATGCTGCCTGCCTACATGTGTGCAGCGTACCCTTGAATGGTGACAAAACAGACAAACGATGGGTACCCTCAGAGAGAGACCATTCAAAGGCCCAGCTGGCCACGCCCCTCGTGGGGACTTAAGTAAGACTTACCTAGGGAGGGTGTGAGGCCTCTATTATGCCGTATATCACTCACCACAGAATCACAGGTGAGGGCCCAATCAGCCGCTGCCACTGGGGCTTCCCAGTCTTGGTGCACAAATGGAGCAGCCTATGGCTTATAGTGTCCATTCCATTCACTCACACATCTATCAAGCATTCAGAGGTTAAAACATTCCTACCCCCTTCCCACAAAGGTGCCCTGGACTAACAAGAGTTATCAGGGTCTCCTGCTTGAGCTGACAGACAGACTAATTGGGATGCCCCCCGGGGACTTACAGGAAACTAGCAGGCAAAGAAGCAGACTGTGACCTCCTCCTTTTTGGGGCCTGATATGAACTGGGAATCCAAATGGGGAGCTGGGAATTCTCCTCCAGACCTCTGAGGAGACTGGAGAAATCTTGAGGGCATGCTTTCCAATCAGGACCTGGAGAGATCCTTGCTCTGTCCTCAAGGACAAAGGAGATCAGTATAGTCTGTCTTCTTGGCTGATGCACCAGATGCAATGGCAAACAGAAGCACCAAAGTGACACCCAAGATTTGGAGGCAGATTTATTTACGTCAGTGGGTACTGACAAGGAATCTATCCTTATAAAAATGTCAGGCCTCAAAAGCTCAGAGAGGGAGGTTTTTATAGGCTTGCAGAGGCTAAAGAACTTGGTTGTCTTTGATTGGTTCTTACGATATGTATCATAGTGACCAGCCATTTCTAGGAGACAGCGGTAACAAGAACAGTAACAGGATCTGTTACCTGGGCAACTAACAAAAACCGAAGTATACTGGGGGAGGGGGGCGGGCATTTTCTGCTACAACATCATCTCCCTGCTCTGCTCTTGCATAGGCTCAGGATGTTTACAAAGTGAAGACCCTGGCCCCATGCTGAGTGACTTAGTTAAATTTCTAAACTTAAATTGACACAGTGAATCAACCATTACAATGTCCTGGACCATAAACAGCCCCCTAGGGCAGGTCTTCCAACCCAAGGATGTAGAATTACTGAGTTACTTAATTAAACTTCTAAATTTCTCAGGTTGGCACAATGTATCAACCATTACTCTCAGATAAACCAGGTGATATTTAAGCTTTTGTGTCTGATTTATTTTATTTAGCATTATGACCTCAGGGTGCATCCATTTTCCTACAAAAGACTCAAGTTTATCTTTTTTTTAATGCAATTTTAAGAGAATGAGATTATACCCATATACCTTGAGATATACCCATATCTCTTCTCCTATTTTTCTCCACAAAAAAACTGTATTTTTAATATTCATCTACCTAGGTCTGTAGGACAGATCAATGATCTATTACTTCTAGTTTGAATAGAATTCTGTGGTGGGCTGTACATGTCTTAATAATCTGCTCTCTTAAATATTGGTGGGCAACCCTACTCCTTACCACAAATAATGCTGGAATGACCATGAACGTACATCTCTGCTGATGACCTCAGGTCACAATTGCCTTAAGATAACTAATACCTAGGAGTACTACACGTACTTAGGCAGAGTTTACACACATTTAATTTGACTTGAAAGTGCCAGATTATTTTCTAGCTTCACTACCACTGTCCACAGTCCCACCAGTAATGATGGGGTTTTCATTTTTCCTGAAGCTCTGAATGTGGTATTGCTTACATTTTACATTTTGCTAAACTGTGTGCAGAGCACAACACCATTGTAGAATAATTAGCACCAATCTCCTAACTATAGTTTTTAAACATTTCCTTATTGGTTTTTAGTTTTAATTTCTTTAAATTTCTATTTCATGCCCTTTGCAGGAACGTGCGTACACATACACACACCTACGCATGTGCACACATGCTTCTACATATTGCTATATTTATAAAAATGTATATGTTCCAATCAAAAATTTCTGTCATTTTCATGTTTAGTTACAGAAACTTCTCTCAAATATTTTGGTCTAGAGATTGTTTCATATTGGCTTGGTCAATAGAAATGTCTTCTCTAATTTGGTGGCTACTGAATTGCTTTACTGTGTTCTTCATTTCAGAAATTAAACGTACTACATTTTTGTTTTTTACATAGTTTTGTTGCTGCTGGGGTTTGTGTCTGGATGTCCCTCCAAAGCACTCACGGGGCGAGCTTCTAGAGTTTATGATCGACTCATGGTCCAATGCTGGGATTATGGCTGTGAGTGCTGCACCCTCCTGGGGTGAGCAGTTTGCACACAGTGTAAGGGAGGGAAAAAGGCCCCTCTCTGTGGCTGTTCCCCCTTTTTCATCCTTGCTGCTTTTGCTGTCTTCTGTTGCCATGAACTGTTGCCCTCTGCCATGTGCCACTCTGCCTTGCAGCCAGCTGATTACAGATTGGAACATCCACAAAGTGTGAGCTAAATAAACCTTTCCTTCCTTAATTTTGGGTGTTGGGTATTTTGTCTTAGCAAAGAGAGAAAAGTAACCAAGGCAGTTATTGCATTCGCTTTTTATCTTTATTTATAAAGCAATCCTTTCTGATCCTAATCATATGATAGTCCACTACATTTTCTCTATTTTTCATGCCATGCTAGTTAATTTCTACTGATCTGTGTTCTAGTTCATTATGGTCTTGAGTTGTTTTTACAATATCATGATAAATCTTTGTTATGAGCTTTTAATTTCTATTGTAATTATTTTACAACTGAAAGTATACTTTAGTCTTTTTTGATAACCTACTTGATTATATTTGTTGTCTGTCTCAGTTAAACACAGTAAATACACCTATTCTAATTCTGCATCTATTTGCATATCAAATCTTTGCTAGTCAATTTCTGCTTTTTGTTTTTGGGCTACCCTGCTTATATTTCTAAATCTCGTTCCCCTTTGTGATGAAGGACCATATCTGTACACATCTTTGAGCACATGGGAGGCCATATTTTTTCCAAATGTCTCGGTTCACTCAACCCAGGACAACTTTCACCAAATGATCAGCCTCTCAATGCTCCTTTGTGTCCCTCAGGCATCATGGCTTCACATTGCAGTGTCCTTGTGGAAGTTCATGGGATGGAGTTTCTAGGAGAAACTATTTTTCTGCTTCTATTTAGAGCCAAACTTCCTCAGATTCTCTGGGATTGGGAAAAATTTATGAGCTGTTTCTTTATCTTCTGAGAGTGATGATTCTAGTGCAGAACCTGTATTGGGAGGCCCTTCTGGGTGGCAAGGAGATGGGAGTTATTGTCCCCTGTTTGTTGCCATTAATTCCTGCTCATGTTCAGTTTGGGCCAGACTGGGTCTTCCTAACTTTTGATTTATTTTGAGGGAGTTTTAAAAGACATTTTAAAACATATTACTCAGACTTTTATTTATGTTTAACAGTAACATTAGAGACTTAATCTTGTTCACTTACATAATCTTCTTATCTATGAAAAAGTTAAATTTTTAAATTTAATGTCTAAGAGGCAGCTGGTTGTGGTGGTACACACCTGTCATCCCAGGACTCTGGGAGGCTGAAGCAGGAGGATCCCAAGTTTGGGTTCAGCCTGGCAACTTTATGGCTTTGTGAGGTCTTGTATGAAAATAAAACAAAAAACAAAGCTGTGTATGTAGCTCAATATCAACATTTCTAGTTCAAACTCTAGAACTGCAAATTAATTAATTAATTATTTTAAAAAGTCTTATGACATGGTTGCACCTTCAGGCTTCCAGCATTTGTCTTCTTTCTACGATTCCATCAAGCTGTTATATGTAACTTCTTGACTTCACATTTCTTTTTCTTTTAAAGTTTTATCACTCTCTATGTGATATCTTCCTTATTTGTGTATTGGTCAGTTTTCCCATTCTTGGGACAAAATACTTGAGATCCACAATTTAAAGGGGGAAACCTTTATGGCTGGTCATAGTTTCTGAGGGTTTTAGTCCATGGTTAGCTAGCTCCAAAGTAGGAACATTAAAGGACATGGTAGAGCAAAGCTCCCCACCTCACGGTAGGTGGGAAAGAGGGAAGGGTCAGTGACCAGACGCAGTGCCCAAGATCTCCGTCCCACGACACACCCAAGTGTGCTTTACTAATGTAGGTGTCTCTCATGCCAATCAAGCTTGACTGTCAGAAGCTGTCATTCAGATTTTGATTTCACTCCACTCGGTAGACACGTATGTGTACCAAGTAGCTTATGGTCTTCTTTGTCACTTTTTTTTTTGCGGTACTGGGGATCGAACTCAGGACCCTGCGCTTGCTAGGCAAGCGCTTATTCCACTGAGCTATATCCCCAGCCCCATTCTCTGTCACTTTTATATGAGTTATCATTATTCTCTGAGAATCGAATCAAGTCCTCCTTTTTGTCAACCCCACAAAACTTGCTCTGCAAATTTGCCGTCACACTGAACCTATGGGGAAGTGAAATCCTCTTGAGTTGACTGAGTGGACACCACTGACTGAAATCACTAAACCAGTTACCCAGGTTTTTCAGTAAAGGGTAAACTGCCTGGGGCAGCATTCATTGTCTGCTTTACTTGTAGAGTTTCTGCAGACTGTTCCTTTAGCAACCTGCATACTCCACAACGGTTCAATATTGCTAATGTTAAGTGAGCCTGTCTTTCACTTGAGATACCATTTTCTTTTGCATTTCTCTTCTTGACAAGATTGCATATTTTCCATTCAACTTGGATTTCAATTTCAATTTTGTAAATCACCACCTGGATTCTAGACTTATTAATGTATTCAACGTCTATGAAAGATCAAGTCCCATAACTCTCAAAAGGGTTAACCAGAAAATTAGTCCTTAAAATGAAGCTTCATTATATAGACAGTCTATGTACTCTCCTAATTAAGCCCTGTAGTTAGCTGAAACTAGTCTTCAGTGTAATAATTTTATTAGTATTCTAAAATTGTAGCAGAAAAGATTGTGTTAATAATTAGAGAACTGAGCAGTAGCTTTTTTTTAAGAGAGTTGCCTTCATATTATTATATTTCACTTCACTGAAGCAAAACAGTGTGTGTTCAAACAAAATAATTCATTTGCAGGCTAACTTGTGACTACCTTTTAAAAAATATTGTGAAAACATTGAAATCACTGTTTATTTTTTTAAACCAATCTTAAAGTAAGACTAGCATCATGAAAAAATCACAAGATTCCTTTAAGAACTACCAAGCTTCAAGTTTTCTATCAGTCAACATGAAACAGCAGCATAAATTTGCCAGAATATAAACCAACTACAGGCTCAGGAACTGTCTTTCTAGTTATCTGTGCTATATAAACAATGTATGTGCCCTCTAATCCATGTTTGATTGTTTCTGTCCTTGGTTATTTCTATATTTTCTTACTTTCCAGCATCTAACCAGCCTAGCAGCTGAGCAGCAATTTCTTCTGAGATAGTATACAGCCAGGCCTCATGGAAGGAGCTCTGTTTTGCTCCAGCATCTTTGACCACAGCATGATTCATTCCTCATGGGAGTTGTCTGAGATTATTCGCTCATTCCTCTCATTTTTGAACAGGAAATAGGAGGTCATTGAAGAGTAGGGATATCCTGAAGGTTGGATTTTATGCACATTATTGAATTTGGTCTTGCCCAATTTACACGGTCAGTGTGAGTCAATATTTAAGTACATATGCTTGAAAGCTGAAGGGACTTTGAACTCCAGGTTGAACTGTAGATCAGGGGTGTATTACCATTTATGATTTACCATGAGTGAGTCATTGGGGGGAGCAGTAAAATAAAAAAAGAAAGAAATTTTAAAGATTCCAGGCCAACTCCAAAGTCAACAAACACTAGATAGCATAAAGAGAATGGAAAGAGAGCTTGTTGTAAGGTGTTATCTGGAATCTTTTGTCCATGATTGGATAAGTAATTCTGCAGGAAAAAGGTTCAGCGTTTGAAAGTCTGAGAGTACAAGAAAAAGTAGAGGGCAGGTGAGTATACAAAGCTGTGAAGAGCCTCCTCCTTGTCTAGTGTATGTTCTCTGTTGCTTTATGAAATGCTCTAGAAAACACATTCCTTCAGAATTCCAAAAGCTTTTCCGCTGCAGTGCCGGTATTTAGGCTCCTAGAAAAATCCAAATCCAATCTGTCTTTTTGTGTGTTTCATTGGAAATACAGAAACATTAAATTCACACTTAATTAGCTCATTTGGAAAATATTGATCAGAACACCCCATTTTCTGAACCATGCTTTCCAGCGAGTGCTGCAGTCACTCTGTCATTAGCATCATCTTCATCAAATGAGTTGGCCTCCTTTGCACTTCATGCTATGAGAGACATCAGTTTGATTATTTAAAAAAACAATTAGGGTGAGCTGTAATTTTATATCAGACTTTGAGCCATATATGGATTGATGAATGTTCTCAAGTCATCAAAGTTTAAAATGCAACCAAACAGGTGATTATCACATACCATCAAATGTAATTATACATACTAATCTCCATAAAATCCTACAAGCTAATACCATATATTAGCTGTTAATGATATAGTTTAAATAGGTCCGTGGTGCATTTTTATGAACTCTCTAATCTGCACCTGTGAGGGATGCATAGAAGTGGGGGGAGGAAAGGTTGCAAATAAATGCTGAAGTGAAATATTTTTTAAAAAAATATTTCTCATTCCTAGAAAAAAGCATGCTTTAATTCTAGTTCCTAGACCCAGAATTTAGCATCTGTCAAACAAGCTCTCTCTATGAGGCACTGCTGGGAGAAGCCCCTTTCTTCCTCTCCCATTATTATACTTGGGTGGCTCCTAAGAGTGCCAGATCAAGAGACTGCCTTACCCCAAAGCTCTTTTCCTCCTGCATGTCCTTCCTACCTGTGAGCAACTCTGTGAACAGCAAATACTCTAAGAAGATTCTGCTGAGGTGGTTTCGTTTGTTGTAGCTCTGACAATGCTGAAATACAAGCTCTGCCACATAACGTGTCTTTGACTCCTAGCAATTATAAGGCACTCCACCTGAAAATTGTCTGGAAGAAGCCTTACTCTTCTAGCACCAATGATTTTGTTTTCCTCCACTGAATTGTGAGATGCTTGTGAACTGAATATATGACTTTACTGATGCTTCAATTCAGTGTGACAGATATTCCTGTGTTAACATTCTTAATTCTTTGAAAGTAGGTTTGCTACTTAAAAATTAGGAAAAGAGCAGCTTTGGAAAGTAAGGAAACCCAGGGTGAAATGACACATTAAAAGCCATGGAAAGTCGATCAGCAAAATAGAAGTGAGGGTAGAACAAGGGGAGGAAACAGCTGCTTTGGGAAGGCAAAAATATTGAACTCTTGTTCCCACTGTGAGAAGTGGGCCGTGAGGTTGTAAGAGGCATCTGTAGTAGGGCAGAGCAGTGTGGTCCTCAGCTATGCCTCTGTTCATGCTGGGGGCAGCAGCCATCCCACAGATGACTGGAAGATGTGGGCCTCGGGTCACACTGTATGCTAAGGAGCTTCGGCAAGAGCATTCATGGGAGGAACAGATAGAGATGGTAAGGCAGGGGGCCGCTGAGTTTTCTAGAGCTCAGAAAATCAAAAGGCTTCAAAAGGTCATTTCCACTGGAGCCGTTGGTGGTTAAAGGAAACTGTTTTGATTCCAGACTCCTGGAGCAGGACAAGGACAACAAGCAACTGTCCCTCCACAGGTTTCCGTCTTAGAAAAAAACAGTGGAAATATGGTAAAACGATGCCCAAGCTGGCAGGAAAATTGGGGTCCAGCTAGAAAATCAATGTGCTTCTGTTTCCAGCAAAGGCTTTGTTTTAAGGGTGAAGATAATTCTGGGTGAAATACCCTTTTCTGCTATGTATTAAAAATTTTTATGATTACCCATTTTAATTACACAATTACACTTTGAAAGTAATATATTTAACTTGCTTTTCCTTCCACGGATGGCACCCCTTATTCTGTTTTCCAGATGGCCGGGGCATTGTCTCTAAGACCTGTTCTGCCATGAAGAATCAACTCAAGAGATCCTGAGAGGTTTAAATGACTCTACCAGCAGCCTGCCTGTGATGACTAACAAATGCAGGTATGAAAAGGAGGTGCAGAGAAGGAACCATCAGGAAGCAGACCAGAACGAATCCCCACCTCGCGGAGTTATGTTGAGATTTACCAAAAGGCCACCTCACTGAATATTTCAGCAAAAAGGAAACAGCTATCTTTGGGTGATGTGCACAGGAGAAGTCAGGCCAGAATATGTTTTCCTAAACTCAATGGCTTCACTTGTAAGTTATCACATATTTAAGATTCCAAAGTCCACTTTAATTCCTTAGAAAAGAGATAGCATCTGATTACTGTGTTGAGTGTTTCAGTTTTACTGTGGTGATTCAATCTTGTAAGTGTATGTTTGAGTAGGTGTGTGAGTTGTTAGTATCAAGGTGTGTGGGTGAAATTCAGGAGGGAGGAGGAGGAACGAGGAAAGAGGAGAGTTATTTGAGAGGAAGCAATGACTTTTCACTTTGGCCTTGAAGAAAGAATAGAATTTTAATAGGATGAAACGCTGCTGGTTGAGGGGTAAGATTGCCTGCATGAGTAACTAGGCATTTAGGGCACCACCATAAGGCAAGCATTCTTATATTGTTAGCTGTATTTGCAAAATGAAAGTCAATCATCAGATACATTTGGAGTATTCTAAATGTCCCGTTGGAGCGCTATCATTTAAGAGCATATAGAGAAGATTCAGAGACGTGTAGGAAAGAGCCCTTCTTAGTCGTGCCTGCTTGCTCAATTTGTTCCTGTGTGACAGTTACAAGCATCCCACTTACTGTACTCTCCAGAGAACATCTATCATCTTCAGAACAATAAAGTACTTGGGACATTTGCCCAAGTCAAAGGCCCTTTCTTCGAAAATTTCCCTGCTCCAAGAGTCAAGCTTTGACCATGGTTGATTAGGCCAGGGACAATACCTGTTCACAAGCAGAGGCTCTCATTATTTGAGAACAGAGAAAAGAGATGAGAGAGAGAGAAAGAAGCAATTGAGGGAGATGACAGGGAAGAGGGGAGGGAAAGAAACAATTGTGTAGAGAAATGTGTAAGTGACAGACACCTGGTTCAAATTCCTCAAGTGCATCTGCATTCACACACACTGGTTCATGAGACATCCCTATGTTCTTATAACAAAATCCTACTTGAATAGAAAGGTTTGTACTTGCTGCTCCTAATTGTAATAAAGCAATATGATCACCTCATGATGATTTTTAGGGTAGATCAGAATGCAACAACATTAAAAGCAGAAGTGTGTGCAGCACAGCCTTCTAAATAATCTACGTTGCAGCAGTGGTGATTTGAAACTGGAGTCAGCAGTTTGCTCCCCGTCAGCTGTTCATCAAATGAGGGTGCAGAGGTGGAGCTTGGACTGGGGGTGTCTTGTGCTCACTCATGTACACTCACGGGACACACAGAAATCATTCCTACCTCTTCGGCCTTCAGAGCTGCTGTTGGCTGCAACATTCTTGGGTTGATTTTTGACTGGCATTGTTCTCTAATTTAAGCCTTTAATTAATTCAGCTGAACTTGCCTTTCATGTGCCCTTCTCTGTTCCATGACTGTAAGAAACTGCGTCTCTTTGTCATGTATGCATTTCAGGATGTCGAAGAGGCTTGCTGGATATAGAAACGAGGAAATGAGCAAGCTAGTAATTGAAAGTCTGGCCCAAAGTAAGCAAATAAGCAAATGTTGATTCACCATCTGTAGAATTTCTGTGTGCTTCCTGATCTTTTCCAGTCCCCTTACTTTTAGGTGGGGACCTATGAAAATATATTGCCTTGAGCTGGGAATGAAAAAGGCAAGTATGATTTGTGGACTGAGGTCAAGGGGACGCAGTTGGATTTGCTGTGCAGTTCCCCTCCTGCACAATCACATCATTTTTATGGGTACAAAACAAGATGTGAGTGCCTTTCTTACGCAGGATACTTACATGGCAAAGCATAACGAAGCCCTTCTTTGGCCTGTGTTGTACAGGTGATGTGCTTGAGAAAGAAACCTTTATTCTATTGAGTTGTAAGATCCAAGGATCACTGGACAGCCCAGAATCTTCTCTAGCATCAGGGAATAAATCTGGGTCTTCCAGTGTGTCTACTAGAGGCAAGCACTTGACTAAGAAAGAAACTAGCAGAGAACCATCTGCATGCAAATCACACTATGTGCAATTTCCCTTAACCTGGAATTGTGTGCTTTCCTCCCTTCTGGGTGTCCCTTAGAAAAGAAGGAACACAGTAGGAAGCAGGACAATGTGTTCGTGATGAGAGCTCAGTGTTTCCACAGATTCGGGTTTCTTCTGGGCTTCCTGTGTACTGTTTGACCTGGGAGACATTTAAAAGGTCTGAGCTTCGGGATCCTTATCTGAAAAAATAGAGACAATGAGAATACCTGACTCACAAAGTTGTCGAGATTAAGTGAGGCACATGTACAACAATAAGGTCTCTGCAGTGTCTGAAAGAGATGAGGTGTTGCGAGGAAAGGAATAGCATGTAGATTGACCGATGGCATTTAGGCAGATGTGAACCCTGACACAACAGCTCAGACGAGGCATCTGCTATGGCCCTTTGGGACTTTACCCGTTACTCAGGAAGGGAGCTGTGTACACAGGTTCTCCACACAGTGCCAGTTTTTGATCATGAGTCCAGGGTTCAGAACTCTTTATGTGTTTGCACATGTATATCCCTATGAGTCCTATTAACAGGAAGTTTGACAAAAACAAGGGATCATTTATCGCCTTGAAAATTCACTAGACAGTAGAAGACCCTTGTGTAAAGAGGCTTCAAGTTTTCTTTAAGTAATCAAAGCAGAAATAGTTCCTATTAAAAAAAAGTTCAATTTCAGTTATGGGTTTCTGATTATCTATCACAGCTTGATCTAAACTTCCTCTTTCCCCTGGGTGAGGGTGAGGTAGCAGGGCCGGCAGGTCGAGCTTGCTTTGCCTGCCTTTAAATGCTGTCATTCCCAACTGCACACGGGTAGCAATTTCACTGTTATGGGTGTGCTGAGAAAAAAATGGCAGGAATCTGTCTACTGTGAGGTAAGAGCTCAGCAAGATGACTAATGTCCTATAGAGGCAGTGAAGCCAAATTCCTTGACAAGGAACAGGGTTACCATCTCTTCTTTTTTTTTTTTTTTTTGCGGTACTGGGGATCGAACTCAGGACCCTGCGCTTGCTAGGCAAGCGCTTATTCCACTGAGCTATATCCCCAGCCCCATCGCTTCTTGTTTAGAGGGTAAAGTTTCTTCACTGGAAGAAGAAAGTGCCTGACTTGTAACTAAAACCAAAGCTTCAGCTATGTGACGAAAGCTTTCACTGTTGTCTTTTACTCCTGGAACTAACCATAAGGTTGATGCTGGAGTTCAGTCATGTAGTCCAGTGGCTCAGTGACAAACTCAGAGTGCAAGTCCCACAAGTACCAATGCGCAGCGCTACAGAAGTGAAGACCTTCCCGGCAGGGAGCTTACATCTGTAGGACACCTTCTAAAGCAACGCATTCTTAAATTCCCAAACCACATAGTCAGTGGTAAAAGTGGATTTCTGGTACCAAGAGAGCAACAGAGAACCTGAGGCAAAGCAGAACCAGGGCAGGAGCTCTCCTCTCACTTCCCTTCTGCTCGCCCAGACCCAAAACTAAATTATGTGCACGTAGTTCTGTCTGGTGAGAATGCCACAGCTCTACATGCGGATTGTTATAGGGGACTATTATTTTTATTTATTTGACTTAATTATCATTATTATTGGCAAAAGGTATAATATGCTTTTCTTTTCTTCTTTGCGCATGAACTCAGAACTTGTAGAAATATCCTCTGCTCTTATCTTACCCCAAAAATCTGAAACACATTTCTATGGTCATTGACATCCTGGGATTCTTGCAGCCTCCATGTCAGAATAATTCTTTTCATCACTGTTCTCTGGACAGCTGGCTCTGAGTTCTCCCTATTTAGAAAGGTCTACGGAATTGCAAATGTGTATCACCCTCTCTGGAAACAGCTCCACAGTTGCTAAAACCTTTTGCAACAGTTACATTATTTGCAATTTTTTTCCATATGCTTCATCGGTGAAATCAAACATCTTAATATTCATGCCATTATGTCGAACACGATAATTGCCACACTGCAAATGTTGTGTAGAATGTCAAGTATGTCGCTATGTCTCTTCTAAGGCCCATCAGGTCTCATTGCTGGTTTTCGAGCAAAGAATGGTGGTGGAGTTGGTGGTAACTCTGGCAGAACAAATTCAGTAGAGAAGAAACTGGATTTTCAAGGAACTTCAACAACCTAGACATGGGCCAGAACTCAAACTCTCTCAAAATGGACTATTTTTTCTTTTTGAGTTTTGTCATGACAGGGACCAGATGTGATGTACCTTGCGTGTGCTTTGCTCACCTTGCCGTATCCAGAGCACACAGGTAGCAATGTGCCTGTCCTCTCCCCAACTGTGCTTGGGCTACTTGAGTGTTGACTCTGAACTTCCAGAAAGAGCCATGAGACAGAGTAGTTGAGATTACTGTATTCAGGCCTGGGAGGTAGATCAGCGGCACAGCACCTGCCTGGCAAGTGCCAGATCATGAGTTTGATTGCCGGTAGCAAAAACACATTGCGGCATTAATTTCTTGCTTTTCCTCCTACTAGTTCTGTGACTTCAGAAAAGTTATATAACTTCTATGAGCTCCATTTTCTCATTAATAAAAGAGGTTACCATGATAATCCTTATCTCTTGGGTTATTGTAAAGTTTAAGCAACATAGCATGAAAAGAACTGACAGTATCTCCTCATTGTTCACCAGTGTAAAACAGACCATGTTTATCTTCCCTCCAGGGGTACTGAATTGACCTGTTCCCTCACCCATGTCCACCTGCTGTCCTGCTAGGAAGCAGAAGTGAGAACTCCTTCCCTGCCAAAGTGGATTCCCATTTCTGTCATCAGTTCTAGTCTCCTGAGCCCTTCTCGAAATTATCTCATCACTCTTGCAATGCCCATCTCAACCACCCATGATCCTTCCCATATACAGAAACCATGCCTCAGTAGTTTTTAGAAACAAAACAAAGCCAAAAAGCTTCAAACTCTTCTAGAGCCACATCCACCATCTCCTGTCCTCTTCCTTTGCTCCTCTTCTCAGAAAGGCTCCTTAAAATTTCGTCTGCATAAATCTCCCTCCCACATTCTCACTTCCTTTAATTCTCCATTTTTATTTAATAAGTGTGATTTGGGGGACCTATTTTGGTTTGGTTTTCAAAATTCCCTTTATTCATCTATCCCAAGCACTTCATCACAGATCTAGTTCTGTCCTCAGTGGCTTTGGATAGATACATTAGATACCAGTCAGGTGCATCTCTCCAGAGCTAGTGGACATTTTAATTCAACTCTTTTCCCAGAAGCCCCTTTTAGTGTCATAACGTTGCATCCTTCACCTTTGCCCTGTGCTGGGTCCTGCTTTCTCCTTTCCATTGCTGCTTCTTTCTAGATCTGCCTTCTTGGGGGTGGATTCCCAAGGCACTGTCTAAAGACCAATGCCTGGAAAAACAATTTTTCAGACATTTCAGCTTTCTTGATAAAGTTTGAGTATAGGATATATCTTAGGAATCATTTGTATTTTAGAATTTGAAGTGTTTTCCAGCTTTTTGACTTGCGCTTAAAAAGTCCAAAGCCATCCTGTTCATTGATGTGCTATATAGGGTTTAGAGTTAGTTTAATTTTTCTCTCTATAAGTTTGTTGGACCCTCCCTCTGGATACAGTGTGCTAACTTCACAACAGGATTCCTTTGGTGTAGATCTACTGATCCTTTTCTTTAACTAAAATTCTTTTGGTTTAAGGATTTAGTCTGTACCTAAATCTTATAAAAGTTTTTTTTTTTGATTTTGCTATCGTCTACTTTTCTTTTCTCTTTCATCCAGTATCTTATCAGCTAGAAGGTGGAGATCCGAGATTGCTTCATGAGCTTTCTTTATCTCAGTTTTTTATCCAGTTTTTGCTCTTTTTGTCCCTTTTCTTTCCTTCATTGTTCTTTCTGCTGGATTTCTTTAATATAACTTCTAGTCTTTCACTTATCTGTTTTATGTCTTGCTTATAATTTCTAAGTACTGTTTTTAAATTATGATATTTCAAATGTTCCTGTTGGGCTGAGGATATAGCTCAGTGGCACAAGCACCTGCCTGGCAAGCATAAGGCCTTGAGTTTGGGTCCCAGTATCAAAAAAAAGAAAACACAAAACTCAAATGTTCATATATATCCCATATCTTTGCTTCAAAGATACAATTTTCTTTAATTTCTGAGGATATTAATAATCATTTGCTTATTGTCTATGTGTTTAGGAACTTTCTTCCTTTTGTATAATTATCTCTGTTTCTTTCAAGTGGTTTTCCGTTCCCTTTTTTTTTTTTTTTTTTTCGAGACCGGGGATCGAACTCAGGGCCGTAGTGCTTAGCGGCAAGCACTTAGCCCACTGAGCTGTACCTCCAGCCCTCAAGTGGTTTTCATTTGGGGGAATTGTTTGTAATTCTGTTTTTGTTTTGGTCTCAACTTTTTTCATGTTAGAAGCTTTTCTCAAATGTCTAATGTTTCCTGTTTTATTTTTTTTTTAATCTTAATTCTGTAGTTGCCAAGGGAATTTTAGATTTGCTTTTTCCGGGTCAGGAACTAGCTTCTTGCATTTGCTCTTCAGATTTTGTAAGTGTGAGGATGTTTTTCCTTTTCACATTATTACCCCTTTAGTTTTGGATGTGTGATACTGACAAGATCCCTCTTGAGCTGTTTATTTTGATTTGGGGTGGGGTAGTAATCTGTGTTCCTTCCACCATTGCTATCTGGAAATCTTTTTCTCCTGTCTGACATGGAATAGTGCCTCCCTGTTAGACTCAGCTGGAAAGGCCGAAACTGAATTAATCACTGCTTTTCCTATTGCCACATCCAGGGGATATTCTCCTTCCAACAGCTTCCTGCATTCTGGCCATTTTCTCCTTTCTGAAACACTTTATCTAGACAGTCCCAACTATGACGACCTGGTCACCACCCTCCTGGAGTACAGTGACCCAAGGCAGCACCCAACAGAGGTGAACTTTAGATAGTGCAAACTTACATCATGAGGTCATGGTACCTACCAGAACTTCTTGCCTCTCCCCCCAGCGTCCCTGTCAGTGGAGATGACCAGGTTCTGAGCCCCTGGAGTCACTGATCGAACAGCTGGGGTGGCATCAAGAAATGATTATGCTTCTGAGATTACTCTTCACATGTTTGGATTACATATGAAGGAATGATAGGTCAGCAGGCAGTTTTAACTAAAACTGCTATTGTTTCCCTGAACTTCAGTAAACAGCTTTATATGCCGTGTAAAAATCTATGGAATTTGTCTGGGATTGACATCATGATTCTCCCTTGAAAATCAAGAAAACCGCCAGTGTGTGGCACATCTTCCACTCACCGAGTCCCCAGCGGCCCTGCACTGCATGTGAGTGACGTCAGCAGAGCAGGGACTGCTTCCTGAGCGGTCTGCACTCTTCACCTGTACCTCAGCCTAGCTCGTCTTAGCAGGCTGAGTTCCCACTTCCAATGCCAATAGCATTCTCTTTAAAACAGAATAAATTTTTTAAAAAAGAAAACAGCCACTGTTGCTTTCTTTGTGTCCTTTGTCAACTTCGTGTTTTGCCTTAAGTGATTTTGCCATAAACCAAGTGAAAACACAAATAAAGTTTACGTCTTTGATTTATTGATTGGTTTTTAAGTCACACCTAAAGTACTCTGCATTTCAGACTTTCAGATGGTGTTCTTATAGTTGCACCCTTCCCTTATTACGGGATGCAGTTCCATTAGTTTTAACAGAAAGCCTCTGTTTACATATATAGATTTTCATAAATATAGCATCCAATCTCCCTCATTTGGAATGCTTCACAGTCCATATTTTATCTGTTTTGGATTTTTTAAAAGCTTTTTACAATCTCATGAGGTTATTATTTCCATGTTTACAGAGAAAGAATCACTCTCACGGAGAAGGATTGGTTGTATTATGACAAAAGCTAACACTTGCTCAGATTTGACAGAATTGCAAATTGCATATGGCTCCATAGCTGGTCACATGTGCAGACAGTGAGGACAAGAGCCGGTGACACTCCTGCTCTCACAGCAGGTGTGGGCTCAGGCCCTGGGTTAGACACCACTGCCCAAACTGGAAAAAGTATCTGTTCATTGGTATATGTTGGGAGTACATCATGATCACATCCCTTGTGGGAAGCTGGTACAGGTACATAAAACATCTTAATTCTTTTTTCACCTTTTTCCTTCCCTCCCTACACCTTCCCTCCATCTCTTTCCCTTTTGCAAAATATCTATTTTGTATCATCAGTTTTTTATTTTGGTTTTTATTTATACCTGGGGTTTCTCATATAAGAGAAATTGTGCAATATTTAAGCTTGTGTGTCTGACTTATTTCACTAAACATTATGGTCCTATGGTGGGCCCATTTTCCTACAAATGACTCAAGCTTATCATTCTTAATGGCAGAGTAACACTCTACTGAGAATAAATGCCACATTTTCTTTACCCATTCATCTTTTGATAAGCATCTAGCCTGACCCTACTCAGGTCATCTGAAAGCTGAGAGTCACTTTAAGATGGGAACCCCAGTGCCTCCACAGACCTCTCTGTGGGCCTGAGTTGGAACTTGTGACCTGTAGGGGAAGATCAGGAAAGAGGAGGGGTGCCGCACTTCCTCAGCTGGCCCAAGTTCAGCCTCTTCTGGGACTAGCAGTATGACTTGAGTGTCAGGAATAAGTGTTCACTTGGACTGTGTCATTTAGCAAGATTGATTTTTGGCAACACAGGTGTACAAACAAGAAAACACAAGCAGCAGTGAGGACAGCAGTTTGCTGCTGGTCTTAGGGCACAGAATACTGTTTGTTATTTTCCTGATTCTGAAACACATTTTAAAGTAAAAAGAATTTTACACTAACATACCAACAACCCGGACGCTCTCAGCTCACAGCCCAAGAACAATTGCCTGACAGTGGTGTCACACACATCTCCGTTTTTCTCCTCTCCTTCCACTTAGGAGAAGCGGTAAGACCACACAGTTCTAGGTGGCCAACAGATGTTTATTCTAAAAGGACAGAGAACATTATAAACTCTGCCAACTTTGTAGGGCACGGACCAAAGTTTTCAAGCACAACTGGTGAGAGCAGAGATGTAGTGCGCCTGTGATTTCTTTCCTTTCTGTTTCTCTTGTTTCTGAGGAACCACCAGGTTAAAGTGAATGGGGAACTAAAATTTAAAAACAGGATTTAAAAAGGTGAAACATGAAATTTTTGTTAAATGTGTTGATGAAGAAACCAACCTGGGTGGGGAAAAACACAAACGGTATTCTTAGTTTTCTAGAAGGAAATGGAATGGAAGAACTGGCCGGTTTTCTCCTACGTCTTTGAGCTCACATGTTTATACATTTCCGCGTTCACATGCACATGTACACGCCTGCACTGATGTGCTGCTTGCACGCATGCGGTCATATGGATGTGTGCCCATGTTTACACAAAGGCATTCAGACACATGTGATGGTATATGTGTGCACAAGCACACTGACATGTATGTCATGCCTGTGTGTGTGTGTGTCTGCGTGTGAGCCTGAGAGTCACTGGCAGCTGTTGAGCCTGCTGTGAGCTGTGGTCTCCCTGGCACCATCTAGCTGATCTGCAGCTGGCTTGAGTGGTCTGGGGCACAGTGAGGCAGATCCACTACACTCCTGGAAGAAAAGCACTGATTCGCAGTGGAGAGAAACTCAGCCAGTACTCAGGGGTTAGGAACACATTTTAATATTCTGGCCAGGTACAGTTTATTCCTTTTGTAAATTTTGGTCTCATTTTTATTAGCATATATTTGTCATACATAATGTTTATGTTCACTGTGGTGAGTAGACACAGGTGCGAAGGTATTACAGTTCTCTCTGTTGTTCTGTCTTTCTCCCCTTTCCCTCCATATTATCTGTATGGCTTTGTTTGTCTCAGTAAGTACATCATTGTTGGGTGTTGGAGAACTGCTCCAGATCTATGGGAAATTATCCCACACTTTGAAATTTAAAACCAAATGTCTACTGTTCTTCTGTGAAAGCAGCTGTCCTGACAAGTGAAGCACAGTGAGGTTTGAAATGAGGGGATTTAAAAAAAAAATCACAGTGCCCACTGCATTTTCCTTTGAAGACACTGTCTCTTAAGCCACTCTTTTTTAATACTGTCTAATCTTACTCATTTGTTTAATGTTAGAGAATAGAGACAATATTTTATAGATGACAAGCCCTCAAGAAGAATTGTATTATCTTTCTCCCCAGTAATATGGTGTAGTATGAAAAAATCTAAGTGGAGAGATATTCATCCATTTCAGTGGATGGCTAAGACATCTGTGGCCAAAATTCCATGACTGCCATTTATTACTGACATAGAGAACATTTTCTTACACAATCATAAAAGCACTTTCTCAATAAACCATTGTGATTTATGAATTGCTTTCAAATATGCAAGTCATTTTAAAACAGGAAAATTTTAAAACTCTATGTACTACCAATTTTGAAATAAAGGAATAGATTTTCTTTAGATTATAAAATAAATAATAATTTGATGAGTTTAATTAATATAATGGATTTTTAAAATGAACAGTTTTACTGATAAAAATTTGTGGCTTAAGAAATTATTCTATGTTTTTTAAGTTTAGGAAGGCATATGATGTTCAGAAAAACCTTATGCAATTGCAAATAAATGATAGAAATCTTTAAAATACATCATATCTAGCATTTATGATTAAAGATACAAACCAGGTGTGGTGGCGCAAACCTGTAATCCCAGCACTCAGAAGGCTGAGGCAGGAAGATCCTTGTGAGTTCGAGGCCAGCCTGTACTACGAAGTGAATTCAAGACTCGCCTAAACTGTATAGTTAGACCCTGTCTCAAAAAGAGAAAAAAAAATTAAAGATGCAACCTGAGATGACATAACTTGTGTTACATAAATAATGCTGTATCATGTGGAAGATAAAACTCTATTAGTTCCTCATGTTGTGTGTTTAATGTACATAGTATGTATGCTATGTTTAGCATAAAAGTAGAAGTGGGGATGATTGATTTAGAAGGATTTTTTTGGTTTGTTTTGAGGAAGGGTCTCACTAGGCAGTTCAGGTTGACCTTGACCTCACTTTGTAGCCACGTCTCAAACTAGCAATGATCCTCCTGTCTCAGCCTCCAGACTCCTGGGATTACAGATGTGTGCCACCAAACTTCAAAATAATTTAGAAGTAAAACCAAAACTATTACTTTGATTTTAAATAATTTAAGAAGAGGATAATATAAGATGACAATTACTGCCATTTCACAACATCCATGAGGGTTTAGGTATTAGAAAGTATTGTACTCTCTTTTGAATGGATTTGGCATGTTTAACTTATACCTGATGAATTCAAATATGTCACAGTGAAGTGAAAAGGGAGATAAAAATGTTGTATTAATATTATGCACCCTTGCTGATAATTTTTACATGTGCAAGGAACTTCTCACCCCTGGGCTAATTACTGAAACACTATCACTGATACTCTGAGTTTTTGCCATAAAGAATTCATACAGACCTGCTAGATCCTGTGTTAATTCAGCCCTGTGGATGATTCACAGAACACAAATAACTCAAGATTAGGCACACAGCAAAATCAAGCAATGAATTGTTTCTTCTTTTAGCTTTTAATGACTAGCGATCTAGTTTTCACCTATTTTTCATGCATTATTTGTTCTTTGAAACTATGTCTTTTCTGGATATGTGTCCATCCTTCAAATTGTATTAAATTCATTCTAATTTCTATCTTAACTCACTTTTACCATCTTTCCTTTCAGATATTAGCACTGGTATGTCTATGTTTATATCTATTGCTATATTTGAAAGTATATTTATTGTAGTATAACATATTTAAAAAGAATCTATTTAACTGTGCATTTGTTGGGCTTTTATGGTGGGATGAGAGTGGGGCAGCTTTCCTCTTGCTGGGGACAATACCTAAGACTAGGTAGTGAGTTTTGGCTCATGGTTTCGGAAGTTTCAGTCCATGGTCATCTGATTACGTTGCTGTGGGTATCAGAGTTAACAGGACATCATAGCTGAAAGGCACAGCGGAGCAAAGGTGCTCACTGCATGGCTAAAAGGAAGCTGAGCACAAGCGAATATCACCAGAGACGCAGGAGAAATATGACCAGATACAGTTTCCAAAGTTATTCTCCCACGACCCAGCCAGTACCGTGCTGTACTAATCTCTAAAGTTAATCAAGTTAACGAGATTAACCAGCACAATACTCTTTAATGTTGATACTGTTTTCAACAGAAATAACTTAGAGAATAAATGATAATATATTAAGTTTAAAATAGACACTTTATTTTGATATGTGGAATTTTCTTAAAAATGTTTGTGAATATGACATGTATATATTTACAAATAGATGTAAAAATAGTTATAAAAGTAGAAGGAATATATCCAAATATTAACAGCAGTTATTTTTGGTAAAATTATGTTGACTTATCTTTTATTTATACTATTTTCTTTTTCTCAAAAATTTCTTTAATTACTATTTTTAGAATCATAAAAAATTAAAATATTCTTTCTTTTGGGAAACCACCACCATGAAAATCACAGGCATTTTGAAATTGCATATAAGGAAGTGTTATATAAGACACTTAAGTATTAGGTTAGACTCAAAGATAGTCACTATCTAGAGTGAGAAAATACCATCCTTTCCTTCATTCTATGTGCAATGGAGTATTGCTTGAATACCAAGAGGATAAGAGCACCCCATTAGGACTCAAGCAGCCTTTGGTTTCCTGTGAAGTTTCAGAAGTGATTTTGTCCCCCCTCACTTCCCCTACCCACAGTAAAATTAAGAAACAGCTCTGGTATAAGTGCAGTGTAGAGCCTATGTGTCAAGGCAGACTATGAAACTTCAGGACTTGAATAGAGAGCCAGGGCCACAGTTATGCAGATCATTGAGTGTTTATCTAAAGGAGGTCATTGGCAGATGATGAAAACACTTAATGATACCAGAAAAGAATGTTTCCAAAATGGAACCCTAATGAAGAGGTGCTTTATTCCAGGTTAAGTATTATTTTATTAAGCTATTAATGATAATATATTTCTCAGCCAATGTGGAACATTCAGTCTATGAAGTTTCTCTCTCCTAATCACACCATTAGGCTGATAAATACATAGTGCCAATATCTTCACTAAAAATGGGCAAGTAGTATCTTCATTAAAAGGAGACTTCACGTTTTGTACTCTTTCTGTTGGCTCCTCAGAATAGTAAAATGTAATGTGGCTTTCATTTTTTTTTGGGGGGGAGTTGGTTCACAAGAGTTTATTGGGAATACTGAATTGGAAGCAGATTTTATTTTATTCAAACTTACCCTCCTTTCCTGTTATTCTGAAAACAATCCCAGATCATGGGAGTGCCTAAGAGACCATTTCTGTTGTCAGCTAGTATTATATCATCCAATTTTTATGCAGGAAAGAAAAACCATACTAATGACAATATCTTAGTTGCTTTTCTGTCTGCTTCAATACCCCAAGTTGAGGCAGAAAAGGTTTATGTCAGTTCACATTTTGTATAGGTTTCAGTCTATATTCAGATGGCTCCAAGGCAGGGCAGTGTGACAGAGGGTCATAGCAGAGGACAAACAGTCCACGGCAGATAGGCAGGAAGCACCAAGACTGCTTTCCATCTTTCTCTTTATATTTCATCCACGCTCTGAGCCTATTGGGTGGTGCTTCCCTCACTCAGGGTGGAACTTCCCCTTCCCACACCCAGAACAATGCTAAATCAATGCGGACTTATCCAAGTATCATACCCTAAATCCACATTCACATACTCCAAATCAACTACCGCTCAAAAGTACCACCTATGAGCACATAACAGTTTTGGAGGACAAAAGATATAAACCATAATCTAAAAGATAATTTTTCTGCTAATTTTTATGGTCTCAAATAAGGCCACCTAAAGGAGTCAGTTTCTGCTACTTTTTCTCTCAACTCTTGATTTGAATTTGACTAAACTTAAAATACTATAGTGTTATCTTTTGGACAGGTGACTAAATCATATCTTAAATTGGACACAGGACTCATTAATAAACTTAAGATATTTTACATGTTATTGTTTAATGAAAATATTGCTGAATTATGGTAGACATTTCTATAATAATTTCACTTGGAGTTTTATAATTTGTGTCCTTTGTATTTTGCTTTTGAAATTGTACTTGACCATTCAGATCCAACCTTCTGTTCCTATTTTGCTTTAATAACAGTTTACTAGTTCAAATATTTTACTATTAAATTTTTATTTTATTTATTTATTTATTTATTTTTAATTTAAAAAAATAAAAGTACAAAAACATATTAACAAACAGACACCAATTAGCATAAAAAATAGTACAATCACAACTAATCTATAGACAAGGTGACATGGTCTCAACAGTGGTTATTTCTTTATCCATTGATATCTTCGAAGTTAAATTTTTATTAACAACAGACCAGCTCATACTATTGAGATGTTTGGTAGTCTTATTTACTTGCATGTATAGATGTATTTTTTAGGAATCAACACATTTGTCTGCTCCTTCTTTTGTATTGACTCTGTTAGTATGTAAATGAATAAAAGCATGCCGAGTCTGCACACATAAATGTATACAGACACAATACTGCCTTACCCACCCTAGCTGGGAGCCTCGGAGAGATGACAAGCGTACAGAAGGGTCTGCTGCCTCCCACAGTCATAGCAGATGCTCACCTGAATCACACAGCTACTTAGGGGACGATAGGGTGACCGTGATCTCATGATTACGCTGGGATAATTGCAAAATCATATTTCATTGAAAGCTTGTCACAATATTAATTATGGCCATAGAACTGAGGAAAGTAAATTGGAAAATTCAAGATTTCCAAATAAAAGCATTGCTTTTATTATATATAAAATATATAGTATTCTATATATTGTATATATAGTATTCTATATAATATATATATAGCGTTATATATGTGTGTGTATGTATGCATATCTATCTATCTATATATAGTATTCTACACCAGTAAATACCTAGTGCCTCAGTGAGTTTATCTACTGTCAACTCTCAACCCAGAAACTCTATTTTTTGTTCTTTGTTTTGATACAATGGACCTCTAGTAACACCTGTTTTGTGTTTCATAGATGTTGGTGACATTATTATTCTATTCCACACTAGTTTTGAAGCTTATAGTAGATAATTCATAATACTGGCGGGGCTAATCTCTCCTTTGTAGGTGACCCTGTAGAACAGAAATTTCTAAATTCTAAATTCTTTAAACAGTGACATTTGCCCCTCACAGCCACACCGAGTCTCTGCACTCCTGTGGTCACTTTCCAGCGTTAATCCCAACAATCTTTTCTTTGGTTGCACAGATTGATGCTCTTGATAACAGGGATAAGATGTTTCTTTGCTTTGTTCTTCAGTGTAATTATTTCATAAACACCCAGAACCATCAATTTCATACCTTAAAGCATATTCAATAGATGACATTCAGACTCATCTCTTGAAAAAAAAATAAAGGCAGATATTTGTCTCCATCTTAGCAAATAAAAGATATATTTTATTAGATTCGAACTGTATCCTCTGGCAAAAAAGAAATTAAATTAAATTTTAAAACACCACATTCACGCTACTTACAAAGAGGTTAAAATACTGGTGTAGGCAAATATCACTCAGACTAAGTCCTAAGACTTATTTGTGTATCTTTCCTAATGGTTACTTATGCTTCAATCCTGTACTTCTCAAAGGCAGTATAATTCTACCACCAAAACCCAGTCTTCCAAGCCCCCACTAAAGGAAGATAGACACTCTATTGCTACCTCAGTGGTCTAAAATGCATGCAAATGTTTATAATTCTGTCTGATTAAAGATGATTTTTAGGGAACAACCAAGGAGAAAGCATGGCTTCAGTCTCAGATTGACAGACTGCAGGATTCTTGAGAAAAGCAGAGTTTGAATTCATTTTAGTTTTTCTTGCTTAATTCTGATGAGACTGAGAAGGAAAAAAAAATGAAAAAGAAAATGCAGAAACTATGTTAGCTCCCAGTATCTGAGTATCTCACTAAACAAAAGCACATTTGCTTATCTCTTTACAAAACTGACCCTAGTGATCTTTCCCAGTTACAGTGTATCCCAGGGCTGACCTCCCTGTCTGAGTTTGCTTTTAAAATAGATCTTACATTTTAGTTCCTTTAGAATTTTTTATTATTATTTTAATGGGGAGAATAGAGTTTCCTCTTTCATAGTGACACCACAGTACTTCTAACTCTAGAAACTACAAAAATAAACTTTGAAGATCTTTCTGTGGATGCCACATGCTGTTCCTATCCCCTCTGCCGTGTATTCCCTGGCCCTCCAGCGCCATATGCATCTTTTAGTCTTACAGACACAGCTTGCGGCTGGAGATGAAAACTCAATTCTGCTAAGTAGGAGGAAACTGAAAGGGTCTGGTTACAAAGCATTTGTCTTTTGGAAGATCATGATTCCATTTAGCCATACACCCACTAGCAGATGTGATCCGGCCATGCCCTTTAGAGCTACTGTGTTGGTTCAAGAACCAAGTGAAAGATAAAAACAGAACAGTCTGTAAGTTATTCTCATGGATTTCAGAAGAAAGCCAAGTGGGGGAGGCCTTCTGCCTGGCTAGATTGTCATCTACTAGTTATTTGGAACACCCAAAGATCAGCAACCAGATGTGAAAGTGTTTAAGGAAAACATTGGAAGAACTTCAGGTTTAAAACAGGATGATAATCAGTTTTTCACACCTAATACCTCCAAGACCCAGAAGAGAGGACTGATGCTTAATCAGCATTATTTCTCGATTCAACATCTTCTACCACATCTTCTATATTATTTCAGTTATGCAAGAATTGAAAATAATGTTTTGATTCAACAGTAGTCCAGGAAGTTAAGTTTACTTACTTCATTTCTCCCACTGCTGTAAAATAGTGTTTTCTCAGCCAAACTTTTGTCTTTTTGTCTTAATGTGCTTCTAAGATAATGCATTCATTAATATGCCAAGTGTGTTCCATCACTGCTTTCAGCTAAGTGGTGGCTTCCTTGTTGATTGATCTACAGTGTGTTCTATATTTATGTTGTGTTCCTTCACACACTGGTGGACTACTTGAAGAAATAACCTTGGCTTCTAATTCTAAGAACTGCCAGGCACTGAGAAGAAGGATCCACTTTACAAAGGCAGAGGAAGTCCTTGGTTTGATTGGTATTGCTTAAAGGGTACCTTTCCCACGAGTACTTGGAAAACATGAAAAAGAGGTCAGGGGAATGGGCAACAGAGCGGAGGTTAGCACAGAGAATGTTTATAATGGAGTTATAAGAGTATCTTCAAGCTCATATGTATTGTGATTATTTTTTCATGTTTTTGTGCATCTTGCTGACACACAGTGCTTTCCTTTATAACATCCTGGGAAGCCCTCTCGGAAATTGCTGAGATCTCAAGATTGTAGCTCAGCATTTTCCACCTCAAGCTTGCTCCATTAAAGCCAATTTTATTGAATTTAATTTGGCAGATATTTTGAGGAATAAGTAGGTGCAAAATAATGCAGTAGGTTATAGGAAGTTGCTTAAATGACTCAAACTTTTCTGGAATGTCTTCCTCTGATCCTAAATCTAAGCAACCCTACATTAAGTTCACTTGGTAAGTGGAAACTTCCTGTTACAAAGAGGTGTTGGTAACAGAGAGGGGAAGGAAAGCATTTGTTATGGGTAGATACTTACAGAAGGAGTGGTTGGGTACAGGTATTTCAAAAATATACTTGGAAGGAAGGATATAGCTGGGATAGATGTGTATGATCAAGAAGCTTAGCTTCAAGTGGGAAAGTGCTACACAAAAGCAAAGAAGCAGAGAGACGTGGGCCCTGTTTGCAGAAAGAGCAGTGACTCCACACAATATGCTAGCATGAGAGCAAGAAGTTAGAAAAATAATTTAAAGGGAATTAGGGGTTTTTATTTATATATCAGCTTTGTAGCAGACACACGCTATTTTCACATTCAATCATTAAGAAGCTACATAAATTTCTCCTGATATTTTCAGAGGTCCAGATCTTCTCTGGGAAATCTGAGCATCTTCAAGTATTTCATGACAGCCCCTATCATCTCCTGTCCATCTGCCATTAATGTTGCTTTAGGTCCTCTCCTTTGCTGCCTGTTTTATTGTGCTTACATGATCTGGTTCCCTAAGCTCCAGAAATAGAGGACAGAATTCTGTTTCCACACTTGGCTGTTTATTCTTTGAAGAGCATGTGTGTTGAGCTGGAGGCCGGGCAGTACAAAGGCAGCAGAGCTAGTGAGGTGGACTGCTTCATAGGGATTTGTCTCTCAAGGGGAGCATGGGCATAAATAACTCAGTTACCAAAATGGCCGAGGTAGATTACTTATGAAGAAAGCAGATGATTTATCTCACTGTTTCAGTTACTGAAAGTCCAGAAAACATGCTGCCGGCTTCTCTAAGGTCCCATAGCAGATGAGGGGGCACATGTGGAAGGAAAGATTACACTCTACAAAAGGAGACCAGAGAACAAGTCAGGGTTCAGGCTTAGGCCTTTATACCTCACTTTCATACAAACCCACTCTTGGAGACCAGCATTCCTTCCCAAGGACAGCACCCCAAGTGACCCCCCACTAAATCTGACTTGTGAAGATTCCATACCTTTCTCCAGCACCCTGAAGAAACCAAGCTTCTCACACCTCAGACTTTGGGGGACAGGCTCGAGTCATATTCAAATCATAGACTGTGACAACACTTATTCCCTCAGCCTATGCACTGGAGGCGGTGATGGAGACAGGCGTTGCCTTCTGCCTTCTTGGTTTACGACAAGAAAGGGGCCCCTGAGCCCTGAACCATTCCTCTCAAACCTTAATGTGCAAATTGGCCACCTAGGAGTTCCTGGTAAAATGCACATTCTGAAACAGAATCTTGAGTTGAACCTACGCATCTTACTTTTCTTCAGGTAATACTGTTGCACCAAACTGTGAGAACAAGGCTCTAGCGCACTGGCGCCAGACTTAGACGGGTGAAGCGGGTACTCTGATGGAGAGATAAGGGAAGATTTGCATCGCATTCCACAGAGTAAGTCTGCCAGACTTGAATCCAAAGCCCCTGGATACCGAGACACTCCGAGCTGCAGAACGGTACACTTAGATGCAACTCTTCTTCTTCGTCCTTCCTTCAGCTGCTTTTCCTTTTTCCCTTAGAACTTCCTTTTCTTTTCCAACTCAACTTGGAACCCAAAGAATCTCTTAAAGACCTAGTACCAGGAAGCATAGCTGAGGTTTTATTCAGAGAAACCCATTTGGTGCTCTAGGTTTGTCGTGAACCAGGTGTGTGAGAGGCCCCTTTTCAGGAATGTGGGCAGAGTGGATGGGGTTGGTGACAGTGGGCTTCGGGGCACAGAGCACAGGCTTGGGCTCCAGTTCCCAACCTCCCTCACTCAGTCACAGCATCCGTCCCTACAGGAAGCGGTGAGGGTCAGACTTTCTCCAGCTCATTTCAGCCTTGACGCATCACCCATTACATTTATTTAATGCCCTTCCTTTTTGCAGGGATCTGAACTGCACAGTTAGTACTTTGTGTATCTGAATTGCCACTCTGCATAATTCTGCCACCAATTAACCATGTCCTTACTTTCACTTCCTAAGTATATTGTAGAGCTTCTTTTGAAAAATAAACATCTTTTAAATGTCTTTATATTACATGTTGAAAGCAAGTACCAGGTCTGGAGAAATTAATTGATTAGTAGTTAGAAATGCTCATTTCAGTTAGAAAACCCCCCAAAGTAACTTCATTTGAAAAAACACAGCTTAATTGCTATAATATCAGCTTTGAAATAGGTAGAGACAAAATGTAATGAAATTGCTATTTAATTCCTAATGCATGGGCAAGTATCATGGGGATTAAATACTTGAATTTAATTTTCATTTCTTATAGATACCATATACCTAGCTTGAGCTCATCACTAGATACCTTTATTATCCCATGTCTGATTCTGTAGCACTTTTAATTTTAGCAGTGCTGACAGGTTTTACAATGGCTGCACAGTTTCCAGATTAAACATTGAAAATTCATTTGTTGGAATGAGTTCAACCAAACGAGGTTTACTTTTGAACGTGTGTGAAATGTAGAAGCAGGTATTTTTCATCGTTGCTTCTCTTCCTTGTCATATTTGGACTAGTTAAAATACACTTTAAAGAAATATCAAATTTAAATAGGAGTATTTCAGAATGGAGAACCTAACAAGCTAGATGGCTGCATTACTTTTCTGGACTGGAATCAGAAAGCTCATTAACTGATGGAATAAATGTGCTTAGTAAAGGTGCTACTATGTTGAAACAAATTCTTTAGCCATTTTCCCAAGATATTGCTTTTTGAGCTACTTACAAATCTAATTTAATTATTTACTTAACTTCATGCTGCATCCATACCTTTTAAATACTGCTTATCTTGTTAAGTGGTTCAAGTTTTTTAAAATTTACTTTCTACCTGTGTCTACTTACTGATGCATAATTTGAAATTTAAGGACGTTCTATTCTCATTTTGAAGCCAGAGAACATAGTATTTCTTTATTTACTCTGTCTAAAACAAGTGAGAGACAATTCACAAAATGTACTCAAGTGTTTATAGCAGATATGTGGATAAAAGTAGATTTTGTTTTGAGGCATAGTGGACCCTTCTACACCTGACTTTGCTCTTGGCTCCTCCTGATGCACACGTCATGGAGGACACATGCTGGCCCTTGCTTTGAGACATGCCCAGGGGTATTGGTGACTGTACAGTGCTGTGCATTGGGCTGCACCTCCTGAGAAGAAAGGAGCCATGGATGTTTCAAGCCTATGCTGGACCTGGTGCCAGAACAGAAAGCCAGTCCATAGAAGCCAGTGTCTCCTCCTCAGAGCCTGTGCAAGCCTGAGCAGCTGGCTGGACAGTCTTCCCTATGGACATGGCTGTGTCCCTTCACAACCTGGATCATGCTGGAATAAAATGACAACCTAATCACACATCTCACTGAGCATCTCTCAGAACAAAGCATTAATAGACCATAATAATTTAAACCTGTCTGGGCATGGCATATTTCTCACTCTTTCTTTAATATTAGAGAACAAAGAAATACAACAAATCCCTCTAATGCAAACCCTGGCATGTTTTTACATCAATTCCTATTGCCAAAGTGAAAAGCTGCTTTTCAAAAATGCTTCAGAAACATTCTAATTTAAGGGTTAATTTTAATGTATTAATAAAAAAGCAATCAGTGAAAACCAATAAAAAGGACCTAAACTCATAAAACTGCTGGAATCATGGCCACACAGAGCTCTTTCAAATCTTTGAAGAACATTAGAATTAATGCCCAATTAATTATCCTCACATCCATGTGAGATATGTTTCATAACGATGTAATGCAGAGAAATTGAACAACATGCCCATGGCTACCTGGGGAATTATTACCTGAGCCTCAGCCTTTCTAAATCCTAGGCATAGGTGTGTGTGTGTTCTTTCTGAGCATAAGAGAAAATGATAGCTCATAAAAGGTGGTTACAACACGAATACCTGATGTTTCAGGTATTTGCCATAAACTCACAAAATAAAATCTATCACCTGTAAAGAGGTTTTATTGGAGTAAGCCTCTGACAATGATATATTTGCCTGGGGTGATGCTATAAAGCATGACTTTGACACTCTGGATTTTTAACAGCATGTGAAATACAATAACCTTCTCCAGGTGAATGGACGGGAGTGTGGTTATTTATACACATTGAAGTTTATGCGCCAAAGCGGGGAGGCAGCCAGCTAGGCCCACTGGCTGCAGCTTTGGGGCACAGGTGGGTCTGCTTCACAGCTACTCATAAAATGCTTCCTGGGCTGGGTCTCTGTCTTGGTTACTTTTTTCTCGTTGCTGAGACAAAATACCCAACACCCAAAGTGAAGGAAGGAAAGGTTTATTTAGCTTACAGTTTGTGGAGGTTTCAGTCCATATTTGGCTGCTTAGAGGCAGAGTGGCCCATGGCAGAGGGTTAACTTCATGGCAGCAGAGCACAGCTAAAACCACAGGAGCAAAAGGGAAGCATGGCAGACAAGCAGCCTCTTTCTCTCTCTTACACTGTAAACAGCCTACCCCCACCCAGGGGGCGTGTACCTCTCACATAACCTCCATGCCCTCCACTTCCACAGACTCAGGATGTTTACAAAGTAAGCACCCTGGCTTCCTGCTGAATCACTCAACCAAACCTCTGGACTCCCCAAGTTGACACAATGTATCAACCATAACAGTCCCTTAAGGGCTTTGGAGGTAGCAATGCTGAAAAACCTCAAAGAGTAGATTATGAGGTAGAAAAAAGCAGCATTTATTTATTGACATTTGTCAATTTCATAGCTCAGTGAAGGTATAATTATTGTATGGCAACACAAAAAAGACAGTGTACTACATTAATCGGAAGTAAGTTGGTAGAAAAGTCTGAAAGGGTAATGGAGTGGCCCTGTCCCTGTGCCTCCCCAGCACTTGCCCTCTGAGTTTCTGAAGGGAAGGTGTGAGGTATAAGGTGTTTATTTTGTCCCAGAGTTGAAACAAAAGACGTACATCCTCAGTTTATAGGATTGGAACATTTCCTACAGATATTACAGCTATTTTTATTGTGTTTCTAAAAGGAATAATTATAACAAATTGTTCAGTGAATCCCCTATTCTCTCATTTTATACAGAGATGGCTGGAGAAGGAAAGAGAGGACATGAATTTTAAGCAGTCACGACCCATCTGGCCTCTGTGCCTCACTTTTCCTACCCAAAGCCACTCATGCTGTGTGTTGGCTGAGTCCCCAGGTTTCCAGAGGGATGTCTCCTCCTGCGACTTGGAGCAAAAGTGGGGACTGTGCCCATGGGGGCAGCAAAAGGGCATGTGAGTTTCCTGTAGTCGGGGGATACTACGAGCAGTGATGACTCATTCATAACTACCATGTGACTCCGAGAGGGCTGCAGATGGGGCCACACCAGCTGGGCTGAGGGGTAGGTGGCGAACAAATCTTGAGAATGTCACAGAATAGGCACTAATGGAATCTCCAAATGGAAACCAACAAGTGCATACAAAAAATAAAGCCAACAACAATGCATTCTAAACATAACATGAACTTAACCTCCGTATTAACTCAGTCACCGCTCAGCTGAACTTGTAACCAACAGCATTTGATTCACACTAATGAAGGTTTTGAGGAGTGGCATACATTGTTCTTGAAACAACTCATTGAGAAAATCTGAGCAGCTCTTGAAAACCAGACACTGCACTTGATGCAGGGATACGAAGGCGATGACCATATATCTGCAAAGTTCCCAGTGCAGACAACTGGCAGTGGGAATTAACAATCTACAGTTATGCATGAAGCAGTCACGATGCATGGGTTAAGCTCTACAAGCCCTGGGTCTAAGAGTCCTAATGTCGTCAGTTCTGTCATGATACAACAAAAGTGTCCTAAAAATCATTGCTTTGTGTAAAATCTGGCTGCCAAAAGGGCTTAGAGGGAAATGAGGTTAAATCTAATGCTCAAGTATTCATCAGAGACAGATGAAATAGGTAGAAAAGTAACAAAGACATCAGCATAATTTTGCAAGGGCTAAACTGGTCGAGAATTTATAATGATTACAAGAAATCTGGCATTTTATTTTGAAAAAGACCTGCCATTGGCTTTTGAAAGTGGGTGGGCTGGGATTGCGATGCCAGATTGAATGTTCTGCCATCAGGCATAGAGCTCATAGTACATGAGAGAGGGGGAATCACGTGTGTGATTGTGCTTTCACGTTCCTATGTGACCCAGTTCATGTGGGTGAGATATTCTGGGTTCATAGACAGAATCATATCTATATCTATATCTATATCTATATCTATATCTATATCTATACACATGAAAACATAAAATATGAAAATTCCCACTATATTTAAATAATTCTCTGCTATGTCAACTGCACTGAAGTGCAGGGATACCAGCAGAGCTGAGCCTGCTGGTATTTGAGAGCACCCACCAAGAGCAGTAGCTTCCTCTGCTGTTGCGCTGCATTCCTTCCTGAATGAGTGGACAGAAAACAGGGATCTGTTTTCCAAATAAGCATCATAGGTTGTATTTCTGCCATTTCAAAACTTCAGTGTTTTTTTTCACAGAACTTTTAGGTATAAAAAGATATTACTGTAGCCCTTTGTTCTGTCTCCATGCCCTCATAAGGCACCCAAGTACGCTCCGTCCCCTGCCTGCCATCATTTCTACATCAGTAAAAATGACTTTCATTCGTTTAGTTGCTTGGCTCCAAGTGGATGAACCACCCTTAATGCTTCTCTTTACCATCCCAGACACACTCTTGCATCACACATTTCCTTGGCCTCTTGATGACAATAAATTTACATTTGTTACTATGCCCTTACCCACAGCAAGTCCCTTCTCAGGACCCTAGCAGTCACTTCCTTCTTGCGCTTCCTGCCCACCCACCCCCAGTCACATTCTTCACACAGCAGTCAGAAAAAAAATTTTTAAACATAGATCAGAAGATTCTGTCCTGATTGAAGTTCTCTCATGGTTTCATATCCACTGAGAATGAAATTCAAATTCCCTTTTGTGACTCAATGTCCCTGTGGCATTAGACTTGCACCTCTCTTTCTGACTCATGTCTTTGTTTGTCCATTTATTAGCATTTTGAGATGATGGTAAATTCATTCCCAACTCTGGGCCTTCAGTGTATTTTTGAAAATATTTTTGTGCCTGGGATTTTTATTATTCAAAATTTACTCAGAGGTATGTCTTCAGAGAAGATGTTCTTCACTGTCTTCTATAAGCATCAAAGTTACTGAAGGCCATGCCCATTTGAAAGTCATTTGATTGTGGGAACACAGACAGAGAGGATTCCCAAAGATGCCCTGTGAGCAAAGCGAGCATTGCATCTGCATCATTTATACTTCCAGCTTTCAAGTACCCAGCACCCTGAGCCCCTACAGGGACCCCTAGGATCTCAGTATCTCTCCTCCATATTCTGTGCTCATTTACTAAATGTATCTGTGCCTCATCCCAAGGTCTTTGTTTTGTATTCCATTGTGACAGCCACCTAATTCCATAATCACTACTAATATTCTGTGAGTGGAGGGACAACTGACGAAGTTGGCCTTTTTGTAGAGTGGCGCACTTGGTCTTCTGTGGGTCAGGCCAGAGCAACCCCCAAAGAGGACTAGCCAGAGGCTCCCAGACTCCACCTGTGCACAGAGCTGAGCCTGCTGGTATTAGAGAGCACCCGCCAAGAGCTTCCTCTGCTGTTGGGCTGCACTGTTTCCTGAACAAGTGGACAGAAAATGACAGGGGCATCTCTGCCACATGGATGGAGACGTTATGTTCAGAGCTGAGAGTGAAGATGGGAAGAGCAGGTACTAAGAGAAGAGCACTACCACAGGGCTATCACCAAAGGGCATTTTTATGGAACATTAAACCAGATTCTGAGGGTTATTCTTAGCTACTTCTAACTGTAGCCTTGTTGTCTATGTGACGCTGAGACTAGCTTCAGCATGAGCATTTTTGGATCAGAGATCAGACCAGAACAGCTGGCACAGATGTTCTGCACACGAACAAAAGAGGTGAGAGGACTGTGCCTGGCTGGTGTGGAAGGGCCATATTGGAAGCTGATGACTCCTCTGGAATCTGTTTTCATCCTGAGTCCATTAATAAGCAGCGGACGGTGGAGATGCTTCACTGAGCCTCAACGGTGTGGTGTCCAACCACAGCAGCATAGTAATGAGTCAGAAGCAAAATACTTCTCAGATTTCTTAGAAATTCCAGCCAATTGTTAATTGAATGAGTTAACACTAGCCAAAACATTTCAAAAAACTAATATTTGCATGACAGTTTTCCTCTAGTGTAGTACATGGATCCATCTTCATATGCCTTAAGTGATGAGAGGGAGATAACCTAGTCTCCAAGGTGTGCCTGGACCTCACATCACCCTTGCAGTGGTCTTTATGCTTCAGGATAGTAGGGGCATCACCATGGTACCTCCTTACGTCCCCTGTGTTTCACATACAACAGACCCAGCCAACATGGGTAGAGTAAATGTGCACAAACAAAGCCAGATGGTGATTTCCTGGAAACTTTTTCCTGCTGGAAATTTGTCAAAGCAGCTGTGCATAATGACTTATATTAGTCACATTACTGATTTTTCCTTTGGATGTGTTATTAATTGTCTTGCACTTAAAAAATATTTGGTGAAGAGTCATTGTTGTGCTGTTTCTAGTCTCTTTCACATCCACTAATATCTATAGGTGGACCCTCACTGCCATGTAAAGGACACTGGTCACTGCAAGAAGTTCCACAGGTATGATTTTCTTTCTGAATACAGCTATCTATGTGACATTAAATATGCAACTTGACCATCCTGGATGTAAATTTTTCAGCCATAAAGTATGCAGATTAAGAAGGATTGGATTATTTTTAATTTTGCTTATATATCCACATGTCATGGGGTTTACATCTGCCTGACTACCTAGCATTTTAATGTCTATTTGCTAATTGTAGTCATAATCTTATCTCTTCTCCAACAATCAGGTTTTTTCATGCATTATAAATCAGATGAATCAGAAAAGGAATGCAGTTTTTATGTAGTCATGGAAAAGGATTAGCCAAGCCAGGCCTGATGGTGTGTGCATCAGTAATCCCAGCACTGAAGAAGGCTGGGTCTAAGGGTGCAAGTTCAAGTCCTGCCTGAGGCATCTTAGTGAGACACTCTCTCAAAATACAAAAAATAAAAAGAGTTGGGTCAGTAGTTCAGTGGTAAAGCATGCCTGAGTTTTTTCCCAGGAATGAGAGAGGCAGAAAGAGAGAGAAAGAGAGAGAGAGAGAGAGAGAGAGAGAGAGAGAGATTACAACCCCATTTCCTTGTGGTTCTGAGGCTGTGAGGCTGTTTCCCCTCCCCATAGTCATTCTATTTTAAGATTGTTTGTTGAGCCGCCTTGCTGTAATAGACCTGTCATCCCAGAATTTACTTAAGCCTAACAGGGCCTACTTTATATTGCAGCCTATTATCTTTTTGTTGAACTAAGTGCACACTAATCATGATACATTTTTTCTAACCTCTCTTCTCCTCTGGACACACCAGGTCAGTTTACAGCCATTTTCATCACCGTGAGTAAAATCATTTCTACTCTAAGAATGACCACAGGCATGTTTTGAAAATATTTGTTTAATAATGATATCTTTGGGCTTGCATAATTATTTATTTTTTAAAGCACAGCATATGCTTAAACAATAATTGCTGTGAAGGCGGCAAATGCGATAGAACATTTAATATAGAATGTTTGCAGAATGAACACAGTTATCATTTTACTGTGATGATAGTTGTACTTTGCCTGTTGTGAATCACATTAGAAACATTCTTACTGAAGTATAAAAGTGCTTCTCATTCACAAGGTGTCAGTGTTTTAATCCTTAAAGGAAAGTGCTCGATACACATCACATTAGGTGCTGTGTCCACCATCCATCAAATCTGGTGGGTGATAGATGACGCGTAATGGACTAAGCGCCACCCCATTATTAACAGCTAATATCCATGGTACTGTGCTTCATTAATCTCCCCAGCAGCCATCCTTTAATAAAAAAGTGACTTATTTCTTCTGTCCATCTTGAATTTTCTTGCAAAACTTTCATTTAAAATTCCAGTGTGAGGACACTCAAGGCAAGGAGTCTTCAAAATGAACACAAGTGGAACATGAAGAGACTGAATGGTACTATAAATTGCAGCATATTAGCAGGAGGCCTGACTGTGCAAAAACTGTGGCATGAAGAAATAGCGAAGATTACCAAAAGACAAAATAAGTACTCTTTTTAAAAATTTGCATTGTTTTGAAGTGTTCCACTTACATTGTGAGAATGTTATATCATCTAGATTTAAAGTGATTAGGTGTTGATCCTAATTTAAGACTGGTTTATATTACATTGTGAAAATATGATTTGCTTTAGATGTGGCTATAACGGAAACAATATGGTCTGGCACAGTTTTAATAAGAGAGGATCTTGTGCCTGAATGTGACGCTTCCTTGCTCCTAGAAATCTATTGATTTTACTCTTAAGGAATGTTAAGTAGGTCTTTTCAATTTCTGTCTTGGAACACAAAATTAATAGTTTCCCAAGGGTAGAGGAAGCTGGGAAAGATGTTTCCAGAGCAAGATATATCTAACTATGTCTGGGTGGTGGGCTTGTCAGGTGAGGAAGGGAAGGAAGCCCAGAGTTAATGGCGAGGGGGCACCATGGGTGTGTGAAACATACCGTGATTTCTGGAAACTAAAAATCATTCGATGTCATCAAAGCACAAGTGAGAGGGAATTTGGTAAGGAAGTTATAGGTATATAAAGATACTCAACAAGACCATACTTTTAAGGAATTTACACAGAGATGTCGATTGTGTTACCTTAGTGAGAATTTTCAGTCATTTATTTCTTCCACTGCAGTGTAATGCCCTGGCAATCAGTTCAAGAAGTGCTAACCACAAATCTGATAATAATTTCCAGAATTAAACTTAAGGCATTTGTCATCTTTCTCTTTTGTAATGTTTTCTGATGTCAATACACATGCTGGCCACTTGGTCATACTTTGGGGTAAAGAAAATATCTTCCCTAATCTCTCCCTTACATTTATCACAAGAGGAGAGTATATTTGCATATGTACCCTAAAAGGTTGCACTAATCCATACTAGGATGAGAGTTCCTGGACTGTTAGCTATGAAAGCATACTCAGTATCACAATAAAAGGTTATAGATTAATTATTCTAACAAATACACCTGTGAAGTTTGGTCAGCCTGTTTCCCAACATTTAATGGAATGACTGAATTTATAGCATATCTACGTAGGAACTCAGGTCACTCACTTACTTGACATGTGCTTTGTAAGCAGCTGATCCTGGAAGGTCTAAGCTGTTGAAGTAAAATGTTTATGATGCATTCACATGGTCTTTATTGCTGCTTTTTGGTTGTTTTATAAATTGGAGAATAATTCTCGGTCAAACTTGTCGCAGTGTCTTTAAAAAATTCAATGCCACTGTACTTAACTTTGGAGCAGAACTTTGCGTCTGTGCAGGCCCATTTCTCTGTGAGCAAGCAAAGTGCCCAAGGGGGCTCTTGAGAGGAATTTAGTCTGCCCTTTGGTTTGTCCTCTTTACATCAGCTAGGCGTCCAGCTATGAAGACAACACTATATTCTTGTCTAGTTTTTTTTTTTTTTTTTTTTTTTTTTTTGTGGTACCGGGGATCAAACTCAGGACCTTGCACTTGCCAGGCAAGCGCTTATTCAACTGAGCTATATCCCCAGGCTCTTGTCTAGTTTGGTAACATTCATAAGAGAGTGTAATTCCTGTTAAAGCACATTGACCAGGAGTGTAGAATAGCTGTGTTCTGGATATTTCAGGGAGTCTAGCTTATAACTAGCTTATGCCTATATATTAAAAGGGTCATTGTAAGAAACATTCCTTGAATGTAAAGTGTAGAAAATTGCCTGAGGACTACTTCTGCTCTCCTAAAACCTAGGATGCTCTATGACAGATGAAAGAAGAGCTGCACTCCTGGACCACACTCATCAGCCAGCCAGCAACGTGCCGCTCTTCCCCCCTTCCCACATCAAGCACTGTTACAGAACTGCCCTTTGGGGTCATGTCATTCCTCTGTCTGAGGGGTGCAGTGGGTATCCCGCTGAGTCTTGGGGAGAGTACTCTGCTGACAGATGTTTACTCCATTGTACGATGTTCTTTTCAGGTAAACCCAGAGGAAAGTGTTCCAACGCACTGAAAATAAGTGTGTCTCTCTTGAGTAATTTTCTTTTTCTTCATGGAATCTTTGAGTCATTTCACTAACCATGTTTCTTATTTGGCTTTATTAGAAACTTTAAGTCAAATCTGTGGCTTTCTATATCAAAGCCTATGAGGCTGTGGAATTATATTTTGTGTTTTTCCTGTTGCTCTCTCCCTCCAAACCTGATTTTCCATTGCCTAAATGTCACTACTCAAAGAGCAAACTCCTTCTGTAATGCACATCTTAGTATTAAATTCTTTATAAAATATAACAGCTGATTTAATAAATGAAATATCAGTGGTTTAAATAATGTACAACAGTCATTGTGTTAATTTTAAATTATTATAAATATGTATTCTTTATTTTGCTAATTACCTATTATATTGTTTTATATTGCTTATATTGTTCAAGAACTGTACATTAGCTAAAATAGATAACACACAGTATGTTCAATGATATAATAGGTAAAACCCTAATGATATTTGCTATGTGAAATGATCTTACCATGGAAATAATTGTGAGTCCATTTTTCTTTAGTTGTACTCATACATAATTGAGTTTGAGTAGAGGGGGAAAATATTAATCAGACTTAGTCATATGACTATTTCTCAGAGTCATTACACATTTACCATAAGTAGTCCTCAAATTTCCAAAATAAGCTGAGATAAAATGAAAGAGTACCTAACTAAACATTTGAAAATGGCAGCCATGGAAAAAGTACTCTAGTCTTCTAAGTATTGTTCTTAAGATATGGTACAGCTTAATTACTGTGGTAGAGAAACTTTAAAATCTAGATAAGGTAGAAAAATGTAATCTCAAATTTCAAGGAAGTAAAGTCTCTGGACTTCTTCAGTATTGCTACACAGCTACACCTTCATTCATAATGAGGTCCCAAGGTCTTAATGAGGCTGGGGGAGAGGATGTGTACCCCTAATATGCACAGCCTTAGACCAAACATGTCTCCTCTGAACAGTCTCACATATGCTAGTTTATTTCTGTGGTTAAATAAATATAAAAAAACAACAAGCTAAATCAGAAGACCAAACATCAAATATGTCACAGTCTAGCTCTGCTGTGTAGTACTGGCACTGGGAGAAGGGTGGACCAGGTAACTTCATTTTGTACATTAAATCACCACTGCTCCCAGCCCTCATCGCCCACATCAGAGCATCTCCAGCCTTCTCAGTTCTTACTTTCCATTCTTGTGCTTTAAATTTCCTCCATTCCTTGTCTTTCCGTTTGTTATGTCTTTACAAATGATATATGTGATAATTAGGTCAAGGACAGAGGAAGAGAAGTCATAATTTGTGGGAGGGTAACAATTTATTTTTCTTCATTCACAATTCCCACACTTCCTACTGTGCAAGAGTATTGATGGGAAAGTGTTAGTGACTTGTGTGTCTGGTCTGTGATCCAAGCACGCAAAAATCAGAGTCCAGTGTTGGTAACCAACTTCCACTGGCCTCATCTATTGCAGAGAAAGACAGAGAGACAGGATAGGACAGATAATAGGCAGAAGAGTTTATATACACTTATTTTAATATGTCATATATTTTTATCCTTTCATGCCTATTCCACATGCCAAAATAAAGCAGATACACTATAATTTTAAGATGTTGAGTACTACTATTATCTACTCATATGTTCCCATATTATCCTGTGGTTTGGTGAAAGTTAAAATAAAAGATGTCTCAGTAACTTTTGTCTCATTGCTGGGACAAAATACTCAATACCCAATATTAAAGAGGGCAAGGTTTATTTAGCTTAAGCTTATACTTTGTAGAGGTTTCAGTCCATACTCAGCTGGCTCCAAGGCAGGGTGGCATGGCAGAGGGACAACAGTTCATGGTGGCAGAAGACAGCAGAAGCAAGAAAAGCAAAAAGGAGAAGTGGAGAACAAGCCTATTTTCCTCCCTTATATTGTATACAGGCTACCTGCCTTTAGGTGAGTGTACCAATCACACCTCTTACAAAGGATCAGGGTGTTTTACAAAGTGAGGATGTTGGCTCCCTGCTGAGTTATTTACTTAAATTTCTAAACTTCTCAAGTTGACACAATGAACAACATCTTAGAGCAGTAAGGGCATGTCCTCTACACACTAGAATGTACAACTGCTGGGTTACTTAGTTAGGTTTCTGAACTTCTCAAGCTGACACAGTATTTCAACCATTACAATCAACTCCTTGTCAAGATTGCAACCTGATACATTTCTTTAAATCAATTTCCAGATATAAGACACTCTTATAATAGATTTAACAATCCTTAAGAACCAGTATCAAGCCTATCAACATCATATTACATTATAGCCATAACATTCCTCCCCTGGTCTGCAAGACTCATGGACATCTTTTTATGCAAAAGACATTTCATCTATCTCTAAGAGTTACCAAAGTCCTAACAGCTTCAGCATTGCTGAAAAGTCCAAGTCTCAAGTCTCTTTCCAGAGGCAAGCTCTTAGCTGCAAGCCCCTGTGCAGCTAAGAAAAGTTAAACACTTTCAACATTCAATGGCACGAGATAAACATTTTCATTGCAAAAGTTACAAATTGGGATACAAATGAGTGGGACCAAAGGAAGTCCAAAATCCAGCAAGGTAAACCTTTAGTCCTATAGTTCAATGTGCAGCAACTGAGGCAATCTTTGACAAAGTTTAAGCTCCAAAGGGCTTGGGTGGTTCCACCCTTACAGCACTTCCAGTTGTTGTAGCTCCCACAGCTTCTTTCTTGGGCTGGCTTTGCTCCTTTCTTGCAGCTTTCCTTAGATGATCCATGTTCCTGGCTTTTCCAATCTTCTAGGTTCTCCATTGTACCTTTGGCTTCACCCTTGGAGCTTCACATATTGCCCTCTCAGAAGTACACTGACCAGACCCCCAGGCCTTCTGAAATTGGGGTGGAAGCCATTTTAAACCCACAACTCTTGCATCCAGCATGCACCTAAAAGCAGCACTACATGGCTGATGCCAAGGTCTGCTGATAGCTGGAGCAGTAGCCAGGCTTTCCTCTCTCTTGGCTACAGGGGTCAAGGGCCTGGATCACTGGACACTCCAAATCCAATTCTGAGATGCAGATTTTCTGTGCTGCCATCATTCTGGAACATGGTGCTCTGTGGCTTTTTCCTCAAAGCAAAGCTTTTTGCTTTTGGAGTATTGAGGCTGGAAAGGGTGGAGACTTGCTGCTTCCTGTGAGGCCCTCAGGCCGTCTTTCACATTCTCCTATTCCTTCTCAGCAGTTGAGATTTCCTCAGCTTTAGCTTTAGCCACTGCTTTACTGGAGCTTCCTTTCTGGCCATACTCACAATGTTTTGAATAATTCTGTTCCACTCTTTGCTCTTGATTATCAGCATACATCTGACTAAAACTCCTCAACAATAGCCATGCCACCACCTCAACATGTGACTGCCTCAAAATTTCTTCTGCCAGTTTAATTAGTCTGTTGATCTTAATCACAATCTCAGGCAAAGTCTCAGAATATGAGAAAAATGTGGAAAAAAATTTTGCCAAGGCATAACACATTGGAGTCCAACAGCCAGTGCAATCTTTCTTCCCAGCAGAAATCTCCTGAGCCTGGTCTTTACTGGCAGGATTTCTCTGAGTTCTAGCCAGAATATCCCATACAGAACAACTGAAGGAGTTCCAGCTCTAGTCTTTCAGCTGACATTGGTGAACCTTTCCAACCCCTTCCCACAAGTCATTCCCAAAGGCTCCTGAACCACATGGTCAGCTATAGTCACAGCAACCACTCCACTCCTGGTATCCAAATTCTGTCTTAAGTTACTTTGTCTCATTGCTGGGACAAAATACCTGATGTGCAAAATTAAAGAGGGTAAGGTTTATTTGGCTCACAGTTTGTTGGAGGTTTCCATCTCTAATCAGCTAGCTCCAAGCAGAGTTGCATGGCAGAAGAGCAACATTTCAAGGTAGCAGAAGAAACCAAATGCAAGAAGAGCAAAAAGGGGCAGGGGAGAATAAGCCTCTTTTCCTCCTTTATATTATATATGGGTTACTGTCTTCGAGTGAGTGCAGCACTCACACCATCTCAGTGCCCTCCTCTTGCACAGGCCCAGAATGTTTATGAAGTGGCCCCCTGCTGAGTCTCTCAAACTTCCAAACTTCTCAAGTTGACACAATACACAGCATCCTAGAGTGACAAGGGCGTGTCCTCTACACCAGGGATGTAGAACTGCTGAGTTACTTAGTTATGCTTCTAACCGGCTGAAACTGACACAATGTATCAACCATAACAAAAGTGGGAGGGACAATCCAAAATGAAAAAAGAGAAGACAATAAATGTCCCAGATTTTTCTTTAGAAGTTCTTCAAAACATATAGCACAGAAATCAGTAAATATTTTTATTAAAAAAATTTAAAATATCACCTGACACAGAGAATTTGATCCTAATTTTAGAAAATACATTCCATTAAATACTCATTTCAAAAAATTAATAAATTTTCATTAAAATTCTAATACAAATTGCTTAGACATTATTGCATAAATATAAGTTAAACCATTTTTCTGATAGCAAGATGCCTCAGAATTCTTCACATGTTTATTTCTTTACATCATAACTTTTTGATGGGAGAGAAAATATTCACTGTTTCTCCAAGTTATTTGACCAAGCAATTTAATTTTCAAATGGTATGAATTTCACTTGGGAATAACAGTTTCTATAAATTTTGATAAATACTGCCTTAAAATTATGAAAAGAACTCCAAGAATCATGTTCATTTTGAGTTGCAGGAAACTACAAAGATAAATGATCCCAGCCACTATTTTAAAGACAGAAAATAAATGTAATACTCAAGTTCACATTATATGATAGGTGGGCTACCTAGCTTTTCCATGTAAGTGCAACTATTCATTGTTATTTTTAATTTCTGTTAGTCCAAGTTTTCTCCCAGAGACAACAATGTGTTTATGGCTGTGTGAAAATTAGAGACATGAATATAGCACTCAGGAAAGTTCCAGGAGAGTACGGTCTGCCATCAAGTTCTAGAGTTTTCTTTTCTTTCCATGGCTCCCACTGTGACAGGGCCCAGGAGAGAGCTGAATATCATCCCGTGTGTTTTTCCTTTCCGATGGATTTTAATTTACCTTGGAATGGGTTTATAGTTGCTACTTTAAAAACTTGGTGTTTCATTTTTTCATTTGGAGATGTTCATATCTGCTTTCACAGAAAATGGCTAAGTTTTCTTGTGTCCTGTTTTGCCGTGCTAGGAATAGAACCTACAGCCTTGTGCATGCTAAGGCAGTGATCCATTACCAAGCTACACACCTTCTGTGTTGACAGCCAGGCTTCCTTCAGCTTGGGTAAGTTTTACAAAGGAGCCTGCATGGTATGCCATGAATGAGTAGCATTTTAGACAGAAGTGTCTCTTACACTAACTGGTTATGCTTTCTTAAAACTCCAAGATCAGTCTTTGTCTTACACAGTGTGATATGCTATTTCTCTAAATTTAGAACATTATAGGACATGGAAAGGTTTCCAGATGACATGAGTTATTAACACCCATTATCAATTTATAGCTTCCCCAAGCGCTGGAGATAAAAGCAGATATTCCAGGAGGTTTGGCCTATTCTGGAGCAGAAGTGCACTGGAAGGGTGGAGCGCAAAGCTCTGTAGTGCAGTGCAGCTGCTCCTGGAAGGAGAGGGTGGAGAGCTGGGGAAATTTAGGAAACATTGACACAGACCTATGCAGATTATGCAATGACCCAATGGAATACCAATTTGGATGTATTTTATAAATTTAGCATGTGAGAAAAATATAAAAAGCATGAAACACTACCTTGATTTGGCAGGAGAATAATCACATAATGAGTGTCATACTAGGTAAAGAGAAAGTCCTAGAAGAGCTCCAAAAAGGTATATTTATTTTAATTTTTTTTTTTAAATTTGGTCAAGATTGTATATAACATCTTGAAAGAGCCACATGTGTTTTCAGAATGCTGAAGTCAGATGAGCCCACAGTTTTTGATGAGGGAATATCTTGCCCACAGTCTGTGGGATCACATCCACAGTGCACTGATAAGCCTAGAAACTGCTGCGTTAAAATAAATACAAATAAATAAAAATAACAACAGTTTGCTTAAAGCAGGGCAAGATGGTCAGTCTGGAGGGTGGGGCATGAGGGGTCTTATCAGATGTTCAGTGGGTTCAGATGTCAACTGTGGGAGGAGTCCTGCTCTGTCTTAGTGAGGTGATTCCTGACCTGAGCTGTGCAGGCCCAGGAGGGATTGAGCCAGGGTCAATTCTTCCTCAAGAAGGTGACTCAGAGAAGCTGAGAGAGTTAGATGGGGTGGGGGATAGTTTCCTTCATGCCTACGCTCAGGGTGGCAGTTTGGGACCATGAAGAGCCTGAACCTGAGCCCCCAAGCTCTCTCTAATGCTGGAATTGCTCAAAAGCATCTACAGCCTATGCCCTTAGTAATGTCACAGAAAGGGTCACAGCTAAGGGACTCTTCTGGTAGCTCCTGCGTGCTGTGCTGATACACTGATTTTTTTCTTCTGATTTCTAATCCTTTCCCTAAGTTAGATTTTAAATAACTCCACTCTGGCTCAATCACCCCTCCACTGACCCCTTTTTCCTGCATGCCTCTGCCACCTTCCCCCCTCCTGTTGCCTGAATTAGGACCTCAGCTGAGAGGTCCATTATCCGACCAAAAATCTTGTCAATGTAAAAAGCTATAACCTTTTAAAAGCCATGTCTGCTATGTCTCGTACCTTTTCTAACTTCTCATCTGCTTTCCCTGGAAATCTGATGCTTGATTTGGACACAATTCAATACCTTCCCCCTGTGGAAGCAGCAGCTGAGTGAACGCTGTAAATTTAAATTCTGCCCTTAGCTGAGCGGCCTCCGACTTCTTTAAGTGACTTCTTAGAAACGTGCGTCTAGAAATCAGGTACAATGGGTGCTGCTGAGGGTGCATCTTTTTTAAAAAAATGTTAATCCTTTGGCTTGTGGTAGAAAACAGTTTCCAAGTAGGAAATTTTCCCAGTAGCTACATTTGAAATGATAGCATACCAAAGAGCACCATTAAAAATAATACTATTTTATACATTTTTGCAGAAAGATGTTGAAAAATTTAAAACCATGTGGACTAGACTTTATTTTGGGTTAAACCTATCAGTGACTAAAAGGACGTATCTGAGAGAATTTTTGAGGCAAGTCTTATATAACGGGATGTCCCTCTACAAATTCTATTGGATACCTCCACAAGCTTTCTGCTTATTTCTGGCTCCTCACAGTCCCTGTGCTGAGTGTTTTACACGCTAGACTCAATGCAGTTTCCCTAACTACCAGGCAATGTTCCCACTTATCTTGTTTGTCTTTTCTGTCACTGGGACAAAATACCTTACATCCAGGAATTACAGGGAGGATTATTTGGTGTGTGGTTTCGGATGCTAGCTTCAAGGAAGAGATCACAAGGGAGAAGAGCACGGCAAAGGATAATGACTGGGTTCATGGGTCCCAGGAAGCAGACAGCGCGGGCACAGTCGGTGGGGGGGTGGACTAGAAGCCAGAGGCAGTCACAGCGTCATGTCCCCATGACTCACTTCCTTTACTATACCACACTTCCTGATAGCCAGTTCAGTGTGAGCCAATCAGTGGATAAGCCTTCTCTGAGGTCAGTGCCCTCACCACCAAGCCACCCATTCATAATCCGTCCGAACTGACATTGAAGATTAACTGGCACACACAGCTTTATAGTTGAGGATATGGGGCCTCCAAAATACGACCCTGTGTGCTCACGGTCGCTTTGCACTTTAAAAGAGATCCTTTCTCTAAGGAAGACAGACTGCTGTCCTTGGTATAGGGGATGCTGACTTAGCCACAGGATTCTGGAACTCTGGAATTGAGAAGAAAGTTTCAGAAATCACCCTGATCTGTGGTATTAAAACTGTGCCCCACAGAATGGTACAGTGGCATCCACAGCCAGATTGCAAGAAAAGGATCCAAAGAAGAAATTAATGTGACAGTACTAACTTTTCTATAAACCTCCAGTTTCCAGATGAAGAAGCTGCAGTTCAGAAAGGCTATTCAAATCAGTCATGTAGCCAGCTAGTTGTGAAGTATAACTTTTCTGTTCAGTGCTCTTGCTGCCACACCAGGACGGCATGTTGGTGATGTCTAAGTTTCCATAGTTTAAGCCTATCTTAGCTTTTAGTAAAGAAACAAGCTGGAAGCTTAACATGCTAAGCATTTTCCACTAACAAGATCACTTGGTTGTAGATACTGAGCCCTTGAGATAAAAAGCTGCCATCATTCTCATATCTGTGCAACAGAAAGACATGATTAGACCCTATGTGTAGGGCAACTGGTTGACCTTCTGCTACTGCAAGAAGTTTTGAAAACTGTTATTTATTAGGTAACAGTAGCTGTCAAGTGAAAATTAAACAAAATTCAGAAAAAAACTTAGAATACAATATAATGTAAAATTGTGTTCTGACTTATTTAAAGAAAAATAAAACTACTGAAAAAGAACTTCAGTAAAACACAAGTGCTGTGGATAGGAACTAGGGAGAGGGAAAATCCAAGATAATAAAAAAATATACTTTGTATGAGAATTTTAGAATAAAATCACCAGTTTTAATTAGCCCCAGATGTTCATAGGTATCTAGGGGCATATTAAGGAACACAGAGAAAGGGGGCTCCATGTCCTGTAACATATTTTGCTTCAAGTACTGAATTGCTGTATGAGCAGATACAGATGTGTCATGGTAAATGTTATGGTTGATACATTGTGTCAACTTGGGGAGTCTAGAGGTTTGGCTGAGTGATTCAGCAGGAAGGCAGGGTGCTTACTTTGGTACATCCTGAGCCTGTGGAAGAGGAGGGTGTGGAGATCTTGTGAGTGCTACATGCCCCCTGGGTGGGGTTAGCCTGTTTACAGTGTAAGGGAAGGAAAGAGGCTGCTTGCAGCCATTCCTCCCTTTTGCTCTGGTTGTTTTTGCTGTGCTCTGCTGCCATGAACTCTAGCCCACTGACTCTGCCTCAGAACCAGCCAAGTATGGACTGAAACCTCCACAGACTGTAAGCTAAATAAATCTTTCCTTCCTTCATTTTGAGCATTGGGTATTTTGTCTCAGCGAGGAGAGAAAAGTAACCAAGACAGTAACATTTTCCTGTGCCTGTCTGAGCATTTCTCTTCCAGTTCTCTATATTAGAAAATGCTTTTATTTCTCTTTGTATAATTTAGAATCTAAGAGCAATTAAATTCAATTGTTAAGATGTTTCTTTGTGTTGATTGTTAGAGACAAGTAAATAAAGCAAGGCTGGAGAATCCGAAGGAATTAGGATCTCTTCCCACTTTCCAATCAGAGTGAGAAGGGACTGTGATCAAAATAAAGCACTTCAAGCAAGCCTGTGAGGTCCTTCTGGCTGTCCCACTAGCAACACACTTCCTGGATTCCTGGTAGGCCTGCCCTGGATAGGGCAATGCCTTTGCCAATTCCACACAGACGTCTGCATTATTCTGTCAGTCGATTCCAATTGAAAGGCTGGCAGAAAAATGGTTGCTGAATTACTCTTCCCAAAGTAATTTTCCTAAGAAATTTCGTAAGTAATGTCTCATATAAAATTTCCCCAAATCATAAATTCTTTCAGATTCATAAAGGAGTAATCTATGATGCTAGAATTTTGCCAAGACTGTCTTGAGGAGAGGGAAGGAGGCATATGGGGTCAAGTGGAGTTTCCATAAGACTCCTCAGAGGAGGTCCACCAATGTCCCAAGCACTGAAAAACTAGGACACTTTTCCTCTACATCCATACACGAAGATGCCATAGAGAGCATGCTTGCTGCTTGCCACTGAGTCACATACGCTTTCCAGGTTAAATGCACTTACAGTTCTTTTCTGCTGTTGGCAAGTAAGCTGAAGTATAATTTCTGTGTGTGCCTTGGTGGGCAAAGTGGTTTTCCCTCCACGTGGGAAAAGAGCTGTGACTTAAACTCATCAAGAACCAATTTTCCCCTTTGCTTTTCCTGAGCAGTGTAACAGGTTGCAGGGACTCATGATTTCTAGTCACGCCCAGGGAAGGGTACCATTCTCCACCAGCTGCCATCCAAAGTGGTTAGGGTCGAGCCTCTTCTCTGCGCTTTGCCCCAAAGGAAGGCTTGGCTTCTGAGTCATAGCAGCTTACTTTCTTGGTTTTTGGGTCATCTACAGAGAAGTAGGAAGAGACATTTATGTGTTCCCAAAGGCAGTAACTGCCGTAATGAGCACTTCTGGGAGAATCAGGCTTCATCGGGGGTTCCCACTCCCTACAGTCCTTCAGCTCTTCTACCTTTTCTCTACTGAGCACTTACTTCCTGCTCCAGCCCTTCAATTGGTCAGAGAGCACACGATGTCACCATTTTTGAACTGTCTCTGTCTCTCTGTCTCTGCCCCTCTCTGTCTCTCTCTGTCTCTCTCTCTCTCTCTGTCTCTCTTCCCACGTGTAATTCATAAATAAATTCTACCCGCTTAACCTTTACATTATATGCATTATCTGATCGGTTATGAGCATCTCTGCTATGACTTCTCTGGTGCCAGCTCCCATGATTTCTCGCAGCTTATTGCAGTATCTTCCTCACTGATCGTTAGATCAGCCATCGCTCTGTAGTCTCAACAGTGTGTTCAGATCGAGTCAGTCCTCTGCCCCCAAAGCTGCGTGGCTTTCCCACCTCAGAGTTTATGGAGTGGCTGAAGAAGGCGTGAGTCTGCGGAGAGTGAATCTCCACGAATGTCCTCTCGGGTTCCGGTCCTTTGTACTTCCCCTGCTTTTGTCTGCTGAAATGTTTACTTGTTGCATTCACCTTGTTGACTACTTTCTTCAAGCGTTATTTCCTTTTTGAAGTATTCTGCCTTAGAACCTTTATTTAAAATTAGCCCCTCTACCCAAAAGAAACTACGTTCTTTCTCTGCTCTCTCTTCCCTATCCATCACTCTTACCTCCCACCTTACATACTATACATTGTAGCCACATTTTTGACTTTATCTAAATACGGACACCGAATAACAAGAATTTTCAAGTATCTAGCCCTCACTTGTCTTCATTTTCCAGGAAAGTATAGATGGTAGGCCTCCACTGGATATTCATCAACAAAATGGAGCAAACCAACCCACATGGCCTGCCCACTGCACCGTGTGCCAGCTCTCCTGTCCCTGCAGCTGACTGTGGGGGCTCTGGGTAAGAAGCTACCCTGTGATCACAGCCTGACCCTTTGCCCTTAACGGTTGCCTGCTTCATGCACCAGGAGGAACTTTACATACTTCCACAGTCCTTCCAATGATTGAAAGCAGCCATCAGGAGCACTTTGTCTTCTGTGGAAGAAATTTTATCGGTATAAATCTCCATCATTATCAGAGAAAGACATTAAGAGGAAGACATGCTGTTTCCTGAATTACCCAGGATTAGATTAACAAAGTTCATTTATTATTAAACCAAGGTCCTATTAGAATACACTACCATACTACAGGATCTGGTTATGGGATATTAAAAGATTCAATAAGATTATTAACCCATGCATCTTTTAAAAATTCTAAATTAAAAACATTATGAAAACGAACACAAAGAAAAAGGCTCCTACCACATGCATAACAAATTAAAAATAATCTTATAACTTTTTGAAGTAAATTTTAGCTATAGAAAGTATAAGTTTGGGGGAAATGTCAGAAAGCTTTCAAAAGTGCATTGGAGAGAGACAGTTCCATTCATCTGCCTTCAATGAATAAACATGCCGTGGGCTTGCTCATAAGGAAAGGGGACGACCGATTACATATTCGTCTCCTCTTGCAAGATTATAGATCACTTCTCAGTGCATAGGTGCATTTTATAAGCTGTAGTGCTATTGTCTTTAACACATAAGAAATAGTAACATGTTTAATAATGCCTGTTCTGCAACCAAAAAGAGACTATGGTGCCTTTACATGACCAGAGAAGATTGGTTGTTCTAAATGGAAAAATGAGACTGAATTCTGCTGCCCTGTAAAATGGAATGGCCAGTTAGCTGTGACCCTTGATTGCACATGACAGCAGACTGAGGGATACTAATGGTGACACATTAACAGAGACGGGAAGTATTGCAGAGAAAGTAAAATGAGTAACTACCAACATAGAGGAGGATACACTTTGCAAATAACTTGTGCCTCAACCTAAATTGTGTTGGTGCAAACAGATGTGCCCAGTCCTCTTACCTCCACTCTTCAGGTCTCATCATATGAAGCCACACCAGCCTAAACCAAACTTCTGTTAAAAAAAACATGCATCCAGTATCACAGTTTCTAATACCCCCATTAGTGAAAAATTACACCTCAAAATCTTATCTTGGAATCTAAGTCAGTGCTGACAAAACCTATACCGCTTAACTTAGTAACAAATTCATGCATCTAGCCATACCCTTAACTTGGCTGAAATGATAAAGGCTGGTGCGTCAGAGGCTGGGCACCCTTGGGGATTAGTGCACTGGTACAGAGAGGATGGTGTATGCACCGGACAACTTGAATATGAAAGAAGTTGAACTGATTCAGAATTACTGCTTTTCCTAAAGGTTTTGAAGAATTTCTGTCACATTATTTATGATTTATGATTTCAGAGAAAGGAGTGAAATGTTGATGGAGAGAAGTCACTTATTCTGCACACTTCTGTTTCCCTGAGACTATTTGCTGGCTCTTAAGCGGCTCAAGACCAGAATCTGAGAAGTCAACTAATATCATGCAGAAAGACAAAAGCATAGATCCTGGGAACCTCACAGGATTTGGGAAAAAAACAAACAGAAATAAACCTGGGTTTAGGCTCACTAATGATGCCACAATGTGGAGGAACATCTTCCACTCCAATTACTTTCTTTAAGGCATTTTCTGATTTTTGCATGGGTTAAATGCTAAAAATCTGAACAGACGGCAGCTGTGATGGTAATTAGACCTTTTGGATTTATCATGGTTCTTAGGGTGCAGACTTGTCATTGAGGAGCGCAGGAGAAAGAGTGGCCTTGACCGTGCCCGGCTCTCCATGGGAACCTGGTAGAATGCAACCCTACAAAGCTGTGTCATTGTCTTATACAAAGTGGAACTGGTCCCAAGGCAGAGAACTCTATCCTTGAATTCTCTTGTTAGGCTCTCCTCCAGGTAGAAAGGGTGATTCTCTTTCTCTTTCAGACATAGATGATGCCCTCCACAATCTCTTTTTTTTTTTGGTACAAAATACTCATTTCTCAATTTAAGAAAATAGAGAAACCAACAGTAAAGATGGAAGCAAAAATGATCTGATACAAATGACCAGAGTGGAAAGAAGACTGCAGCTTCCTAATAGTAGGGTGGGAAGGGCGGGTCTGCTATGACTTTGGGGCTGCGACTCTGCCCTTTTAGTGTGGTGAAGACTAAGAAGGTGCAGCATGCAGGGTCAAACTCATCTCTCCACAGTCTTTCAGAGGTTACCAGATATTAAAAATACTTTATTCTTATGTCTAAGGCATGGTGGTCAATCAATTTAATCTCATGCTAATACAATTATTAGGCTAAGAAGGGGGAGGAAAAAAAAACTAATCATATATCTTTCATTTATTTTCCCTTTAATGCATTGTCTGTGTGTATCGGTGGAGCCATATTCTCTTCCTCTCCAAACTGTCTCTGGAAATCAAGTGCTGAAGGGTAAGCATAATGTTTTGTTCATCTCCATAATTGCAGGAGCCAGCTGAGAGTTGTCTCCAACAAATTCTGGTGAATCTGACAAAATATATCAGTATTATAACCAGCATTGCTAAACCTATGTACGATTGGGTCCTTTCTACTAAATAATGAATAAATGAAGCATGGACCAGGACATGCACCAGCCAGAGGTAGGAAAAGAAGTTTAAAAACTCCCCTACACTGTGCCCATCCACGACGGAATGCACACCTTTCTTTGCATGTGTCATGTAGACCTAGAATCCCAGCCTGCTCTCCTTCCTCTGCGAAAGCCCCGCTGTGAGGCCTGCGCTTTCCTCTTTCCGCTCCCCTTAGCTGTGAAGACGCTCTTCACGTGCTGCCTCTCTGCCAAGCCTTTCATTGCAAGCAAAGCTATTTATCTTTTTTCTGATCTTTTGGTATTTTGTAAGCACTGTATTTCTGTTTCAGTAGGAAGCACATAAAAAATATTCATTTATAATTATAGATTAAATTTTTTACCTCTAAGAGACCTACTTACTAGAGCAGAATAGCAACTACAAATAGATAAAAATCATGAATTGACCAGCTCATACACCTTTTGTTTTCCATAGTTATTGTGTAACTTGCTTTATACATTAAGAATGAATGTAATGAGAAAGTCCCAATTGCCAGTGCTTTAAATTCATTGGTTATCATCCCTTAAATAGCCATTGTTGGTGCTATAATTTTTACAGTTTTCCAAACTCCAGGATGAAAAACTATCTTATTCACCTTATACCTTAAAAGCATGGACAGAGAACCAGAGCTCAATATTATGTGTATAACTGAAGTGTTCTAGGTATCAGAATAAATATGAGTATAATTAAAAGTCAAAGACTTTTGCATCTGATAATTCTTGACCTAAGCACCTTGTGTATGATTTGGTTGTCATTGAAATGCTCTCCTTTGTTTAAAATAGAAAAGGCAATTTTCTTCATCATTTGAAATATTATTTATAGTGTCCTAAAAATATAAATCTAGATACACATATTTTATACATCTGTATCTCTGTATCTGCATGCTAGTATTAACATAAATAGTAAAATGATAAATTGTGGCTCACTCTCTAAAACACACGAGTGTAACAGCCTTCCATAAAGATGAGAGTCTTTTGGTAAGAGTTCAATAACAGGTTTATTTGGTGGAATTCTATATGACTTTTCATTGTAAGTGCATTTCTAGTAACAAAAGCAAAGACCAAAAGACTCATGCTATCATAAATGAAGAGCTGGAACATCACAGAAGTCATTGTCTTATTTAGCTATATAATTAAAACCATCTAACAAAATAGTCCAATTGCAGTTTGTCTAAAGATGCATTTACAAATGAAAGCTGCTTTGGGAAATTTTAAAGAAATTGTATAGGAGTTTGTACCATTAGTCACTCTTACCATGCACTATCAATGATCATGGGGGAAGAGCAGTGTCCCATCCTCCCACCACTCCCCTTCAGGAATGTCACTCTGATTTGTTTGGGTGGGGAGACTAGAGGGTGGGGGAGATAGGAATTCTTTGCTGTGCACAATTCTCCATTGCGCTGGCCCAAACTTGACTTCTGCTCACTTGTAAGGAAGACATCCTTCATGTCAGTTGCATGTGACAGAGAGTTCATCCACAAGTTAAAATCTGGGAGAGGTGAAAAAAGAAAACACTAAAGACAGAGATTTGAGACTTGAAGAAAACTGTTTGGCATATTCTACTGGGAAGTTACTCAATGATAATGGTCCATCCCCACTAAAGAAGGCTCCAGGCTGTTGATGGAGACAGGAAACCATAGAATATTCAATGACCGGGCAAGATGTGCCCTGGGACACTGGTGTGCAGAGCGGCCTTTCTAAGCACTCTCTGTTCTTGTTAAGTTTAGAAATAAGCTTCTAAGTTCAAACTATGTAGTTAATAGCGGTAAGTGTTGGGCCAGAGCCTCTGTGTTTACCCTGGAATTCCAATGCCCTTGTGTAGTAAGACCATTGAAATTGCTGTTTTCTGTCCCAATATTTTTTCTACCCTATTTGATCGTATTCCATCCAAGAAAGAGAGTACATTGGCTGGCTTTGTCTGTGGCAGTGTGGCAGTGTGTGAACTTGGGTGAAAGTGTTTGCATTTGTGTCAGAGAAAGCTGTGTGTGTATGGTGCCCACTTAGGTGACAAGCAATTGATCTGGTGAAAGCTTGAGATAGGACTCCTCAGAAAATTGGGATCAGGCCAATGAGGATCATGTATCACTGCACAGATCCATGCATCGTTCCACACCAAATCCCCTGGCCAATTTCGTCAGTCTATCAATCAAACACATTTTTTAAATTTTAAAAATAAAAGAAGAAAACATTAACAAACAGACATCCATTTACAAAATAGCATAAGAACAATACAAACAATACAGAGTTACAGACAAAGTGGTAGGAAATTAACAATGGTTGTTGTATTACGTATTGATATCTTCAAAGTGGTCTCTCAGGAAAACAAATAGAGATATGCAATAATGATCAAACAAGTAATCATTAACTGTTCCTTTCAGTAAAGCAATAGAAGATGGTAGTATGACTGTTAGCTATCCTGTATATACATACATACATAATTTCCCCTCCTTTCCCTTCTCCTTTCCCACACATCAGTTGCCCATTACTTTTGAGCATTTTCCTTTCATTTCACAATGTCTATCACACCTCCTAATTTTTATTCACTCTTTCAGGTTTTTACACTAGTGAGACAATATGTTGCTTACACATGCAGGTCTGATTTATTTCACTTCTGAGTATGGTCTCTAGTTGTGACCACTTACCTATAAAAGCCTCGATTTTATCATTCTTTTTTTTTTTTTTTTTTTTTGCGGTACTGGGGACCGAACTCAGGACCCTGTGCTTGCTAGGCAAGCGCTTATTCCACTGAGCTATATCCCCAGCTCTGATTTTATCATTCTTTATAGGTGAGTAATACTCCTTTATATAAAAGTACCACAATTTTTTTATCCAGTCTTCAGTGGATGGACATTTGGGTTGCTTCCACAACTTAGCAAATACTAATTGTGCCGCTATGAACATGGGTGCCCATGTATTGCTGTGATATGATGTTTTCAGATCTTGCGGGAAAATACCCAGAAGGGGAATAGGTGGGTTGAATGGGACTTCTCGATCTAGATTGCTGAAGAATCTCCAAACTGATTTCCCACAGTGGTTTCACCAGTCTGCATTCCCACCAGCAGTGGAGAAGAGTTTCTATTGCTCCACAGCCTCCCCAGCATTTGTTATTGGTTGATTTCTTAATGCTAGCCATTCTTGCTGGGGTGAGGTGAAATATCAGTGTTGTTTTAATTTGCATTTCTCAAATGATTAATGATGTTGAACATTTTTTCATGTATTTATTTGCCATTTGTATTTCTTTATCTGAGAAGTGTGTATTCATGTCAGCTGCCCATTTTTGGATTGGGTCTTTGAATTTGGAAGGGCGGATGTTTTTAAATTCTTTATGTGTTCTAGATAGAAGACCTTTGTCCAAGGGACAGTCAGTTAAAATTTTTTCCCAATTTGTGGATTTTCTTTTTTACTCTGCTAGTGATTTCTTTAAACATGTAGAAAATTTTCAGTAGCATGAGATTCCAGTTGTTGATTCCTTGAAGTATTTCACAGGCAGTTTGGCTTTTGTTCATGAACTCTCTGCCTATCCCTATGTCTTCAAGGTTTTTATCTACTTTCTCTTCCAATAGATTTAGTGTTTCTGTTTTAATATTGAGATCTGTGATCCATTTTAACTTGTGTTTGGTGCATGGTGATAGACTTGGGTCTATTTTCAGTCTTTGCAGGTGGCAAACCAATTTCTCCAGCACCATTTATTAAAGAGGCTATTGTTCTTCTAGTGAGCTTGTTTGGGGCTTTTATCAAAGATTAGGTGGCTGAGTGTATTTGTGGTTGTGTCTGTGTCTTCCAGTCTGTTCCACTGATCTTCAGGTCTGTATTTTAGCTAGTACCATGTTGATTTTATTACAGTATCTTTGTAGTATAATTTCAGCTCAGGGATTGTAATTCCACCTGACTTGTTGCCCAGGGTTGCCCTTGCTATTCTGGGTCTCTTCTGGTTCTACATGAATTTAAGGAACGTTTCCTCTAGATCTGTGAGGTATGCTAACGGTAGTTTAATGGGAGTTGCACTGAATCTGTACAACAGTTTTGGTAGTATGGCCATTTTCACAATGTTGGTTCTTCCTATCCATGAGCAAGCAATGCTTTTCCATTTAATGAAATCCTCTTCAGTCTCTTTCTTCAGAGGACTATAGTTTTCACTGAATAGATCTTTTACTTCTTCTGTTAGATTGATTCCTAAATATTTCAATTTCTTGGATGCTATTGTGAGAGGTATGGTTTCCTTAATTTTTCTCTGAGTGTGTTTGTTGTTTATGTATAGGAATGCTATTTATTTTTGGGTGTTGACTTTGTATCCAGCTTCACTGCTGAGTTTGGCAATTGCTTCAAGAAATCTTGTGGAGTTTTTGGGGCCTTCCATGTAGAGGATCATGTCATCTGCAAATAGTGATAGTTTTATTTCTTCCTTTCCTATCCTTATTCTTTTTAATTCTCTTGTCTAATTGCTTGGGCTAATGCTTCCAGAACTATGTTAAGCAGGAGTGGTGACAGCAGACATCCTTGTCTTGTTCCTGATTTTAAAGTAAAAGCTTTCAGTTTTTGTCCATTTAGTATGATATTGGCTGTTGGTTTGTCATAGATGGCTTTGATTTGGTTGAGGTAAAGACCATCTATTTCTATTTTCTGTAGAGTTTTTATCATGAATGCACATTGGACTTTTTCAAAAGCTTTTTCTGCATCTATGGATTTTTGTCTTTGGCTTTGTTGATAGGATGTATAACATTAATTGATTTTCAAATATTGAAGCACCCTGCATTCCTGTACTGAATCTGACTTGGTCATGGTGTATGATTTTTCTTGATGATTTGGTGCATTCTATTTGCTAGTATTTTATTATCTTTGCCTCTATATTCATTAGGGAGATTGGTCTGTAATTCTCTTTCTTTGTTGGGTCTTTCTCTGGTTTTGGTATCAGAATAGCACTTGCCTCCAAAAATGAGTTAGGGAGAACTGCTTCCTTTTCAATTTCATTGAAGATTTTGAGGTATGTTGGTATTAAATCTTCTCTAAATTTCTTGAAGTATTCTGCTATGAGTCCATCAGGGCCTGGGCTTTTCTTTGTCAGTAACTTTTTAGTGACATTTTCAATATCATTAATTGATATTAGTGCTTTTTGTAAGGATGGTTTGGAACTCACACAGTTCTTCAGTTGCTCTTTTTTGTGGAAATATTTTATTTCTCCATTAAGCTCGAAGGATAGTTTGGCAGGATACATCATTCTCGGTTGGAAGTTGTTTTGTTGTAGGACTTGTAATACATTGGCCAAGCTCTTCTTGATTGGATAGTCTGTTCAGGATTTTTATATCTTCTTGACTCAACTTTGGTAATTCATACATGTCTAGGAATCTGTCCATTTCTTCTGAGTTTTCTATCGTGTGGGAGTAACATTTTCAAAGTAGGCATTTATGATCTTCTGAATTTCTGTGGAATCTGTAGTAATTTCATACTTTTCATTCCTTATTGCATGAATTTGAGTTCTTTCCTTTTTTTTTTGATAGGGTTCGCTAGGAGTCTATCAATTTTATTAATTTTCAAATAATCGACTCTGATTTATTTATTTTTTGTAGGTTTTTCTTTGTTTCAATTGCATTACTTTCTGCCCTGATTCTTACAATCTCCTCCCTTCTTTGGGCTTTGGACTTGACCTGTTCTTCTTTTTCTTTCTTTTTTTTTATTTTAAAAGTAAAAGCACAAAAACATATTAACAAACAGACACAAAGTAGCATAAGAAATAGTACAATCAAAACTGATTTACAGACAATGTGACATGGATTCAACAATAGTTGTTGCTTTACCTATTGATATCTTCGAAGTGTATATTCATGAACACAGATGCAGACATGCGAAATTGGTCAAACAATTAATCATCTCAACAACAGAAAAAAAAAAAACCGGAAAGCATTAACAAAGAGGCACAAAGTAGTACAATAACAGTAAGATCAGAATTGAATTATAAGGGGCTGGGGATATAGCTCAGTGGAATAAGCGCTTGCCTAGCAAGCGCAGGGTCCTGAGTTCGATCCCCAGTACTGCAAAAAAAAAAAAAAGCTTTATGTGTTTATGTAAAAGTTTACATCAGAATTGAATTATAGACAAAGCATCAGAAAACCAACAGTAGTTGCTGATTTGCATATTGATAACTTCAAAGTGTGTGCTCGGGATAACACATACAGACATACAAGACTGATTGAATAACCTGTCATCAACTATTCCTTAGCATTAAGTGATATAATGCAATAGTAGAACCATGTTAGCCCTCCTGCACATATGTATATACATATATACATACATACATTTTTGCCTTTCTTTTCTCCTTTCCCTCGTCCCAGCTGTTCTTTGCTTTTGAACAGATTTCCTTCATGTCTCTTAGTTTATATTCCCACCCTCAGGTTCTTACACCAGTGATACAATATGTTGCCTGCTCATGTACTGCTGATTTATTTCACTTATGAGTATGGACTCCAGTTTTGACCACTTGCCTACAAAGTCCCACAAACTGTCTTTATAGCTGAATAATATTCCATTATATAAAAATGCCACAGTTTTTTAATCCAGTCTTCTGTGGATGGACACTTGGGTTGCTTCCACATTTTAGCTATTACAAATTGCGCTGCTATAAACATGGGTGCACATATGTCAGAGTGATATGATATTTTCAGATCTTCTGGGAAAATACCCAGAAGGGGAATACCTGGTTTGAATGGAACCTCTAGACCTAGTTTGCTGAGAAATCTCCAAACTGCTCTCCATAGTGGTTGCACCAGTTTGCATTCCCACCAGCAGTGTAATAGAGTCCCTATTTCTCCACAGCCTTGCCAGCAATTGTTACTGGATGATTTTTTCATACTGGCCAGTCTTACTGTGGTGAGATGAAATCTCAGTGTTGTTTTTATTTGCATTTCTCGAATGACTAAGGATGTGGAACATTTTCTCATATATTTATTTGCCATTTGTATTTCTTTATCTGAGAAGTGTGTATTCATCTCAGATGCCCATTTCTGGATTGGGTCTTTGAATTTGGACAGGTACATGTTTTTTAATTCTTTGTATGTCCTAGATAGAAGACCTTTGTCTGAGGGACAGCCAACTAGGATTTTTTCCCAATTTGTGGGTTTTCTTTTTACTTTGCTGGTGATTTCTTTAGATGTACAAAAACTTTTCAGAAGGATGAGGTCCCAATTATTGATTCTTTGAAGTGTTTCCCTTGCAGCTTCATTCTTGTTCATGAACTCTCTGCCTACTCCTATGTCTTCAAGATTTTTACCTACTTTCTCTTCCAATAGATTTAGAGTTTCTGCTTTAATGTTGAGGTCTGTGATCCATTTTGACCTGAGTTTGGTTCATGGTGATAGACTGGGGTCTATTTTCAGTTTTCGGCAAGAGGCAAGCCAGTTTTGCCAGCACCATTTATTAAACAGGCCTTCTTTTTTCCAGTGGGTTTGGTTGACCCCTTTGTCAAATATTAGGTAGCTGAGTGGGTTTTTCGTTGTGGTTGCATCTTCCAGTCTGTTCCATTAATCCTCAGCTCTGTTTTTTTAGCCAGTACCAGGTTGATTTTATTACAGTAGCTTTGTAGTATAATTTCAGGTCAGGGATTGTGATTCCACCTGACTTGTCCTTATTGCCCAGGATTGCTTTTGCTGTTCTGGGTCTCTTCTGGTTCCACATGAACTTGAGGCATATTTTCTCTAGATCTGTGAGGTATGCTAATGGTAGTTTAATGGGAATTGCATTGAATCTGTACAACAGTTTTGGTAGTATGGCCATTTTTACAATGTTAGTTCTTCCTAACCATGAGCAGGGTATGTTTTTCCATTTATTGCAATCCTCTTTGATCTCCTTTTTCAGAGTACTATAGTTTTCACTGAATAAATCTTTCACATTCTTTGTTAGATTGATTCCTAAGTATTTCAATTTCTTGGTTGCTATTGTAAAAGGTATGTTTTCCTCAATTTCTCTCTCAGTCTGTTTGTTGTTCGTGTATAGGAATGCTATTGATTTTTGGGTGTTGACTTTGTATCCAGCTACGCTGCTGAATTTGTCAATTAATTCCAGGAGTTTTCTTGTGGAGTTTTTGGGGTCCTCCATGTATAGTATCATGTCGTCTGCAAATAGTGAGAGTTTGACTTCTTCCTTTCGTATCCTTATTCCTTTTATTTCTCTCTCTTGTCTGATTGCTCTGGCTAATGCTTCCAGAACTATGTTGAATGAGAGTGGTGACAATGGACATCCTTGTCTTGTTCCTGACTTTAAAGTGAAAGATTTCAGTTTATGTCCATTTAGTATGATGTTGGCTGTCAGTTTATTATAGATGGCTTTGATCAGATTGAGGTAGAGGCCATCTATTCCTATTTTTTTCTAAGGTTTTTAACATGAATGCATGTTGGACTTTATCGAAAGCCTTTTTTGCATCTATTAAGATGATCATGTGGCTTTTGTCTTTGACTGTATTAATATAGTGTATTACATTTATTGATTTGTGAATATTGAACCATCCCTGCATTCCTGGAATGAATCCTAGCTGGTCGTGGTGTATAATTTTCCTTATGTTTGCTGTAATCTATTTGCCAATATTTTGTTGAGTATCTTTGCATCTATGTTCATTAGAGAGATTGGCCTGTAGCTCTCTTTCTTGGTTGGCTCCCTCTCTGGTTTTGGTATCGGTATAATACTTTCCTCCACAAATGTGTTGGGGAGAGTTGCTTCCTTTTCGATTTCATTGAAGAGTTTGAGGAGCGTTGGCATTAGATCTTCTCTGTTCTTTTTCTAAACGTTTGAGATGCAGCATTAGTCTAGTTATTTTTTTCTCTTTCCATTTTCCTTATGTGTGAATTCACTGCTATAAATTTCCCTCTGAAGACTGCTTTCAATTGCATCCCACAGATTCTGGTAAGTTATATCTAAATTTTTGTCTGTTTGTAGATATTTTTAAATTTCTTCTGTGACTCATTGGTTTTTCTGGAGGTTGTTGTTTAATTTCTAAGTGTTTATGGAGTTTTTGGTGTTCCTTTGGTCATTAATTTCCAATTTCATCGCACTGTGGTCAGATAATATACATGGGATGATTTCAGTTCTTTTGCATTTAGGTAGGTATGCTCTATGTGCTAGAATGTGGTCTATTTTAGAGAAAGTCCCATGTGCAGCTGAGAAAAATGTGTATTCTGATGTTGCAGGGTGGAACACTGTATACATCTCCTAAGTCCATTTGTTTGCAGCTTTGGTTCAAATCTGTTATTTCTTTGCTGATTTTTTGTCCAGTTGACCTATCTTATTGTGTCAAAGGGGTGTTGAGGTCCCCTTTACAATATGTTATATGGGTTTTCATGTGTAATATTTCTCTTATGTAGTTTGGTGCACTGGTATTTGGTGCATACGTGTTTAGGATTATTATCTCATCCTCTCGCAATTTTCCCCTAACAAGTATGTAGTGACCTTCTTTATCTCTTTCAATTGTTCTCGGTTTGAAGTTTACATTGTCTGCAAACATAATAGCTACTCCTGCTTTTTTCTGGGTTCCTGTTGCATGGAGGATTGTTTTCCATCCTTTGACTCTCAGTCTATAGATTGCCTTTGAGTAAAATGTGTTTCCTGTATACAGCATATTGTTGGATTTTGTTTCTTAATCCACTCTGTCAGTCTATTTCTTTTGACTGGTGAATTGAGGCCATTTACGTTTGTGATTATAACCGATATGTGTTGGCTTATCATTGTCATGTTATTTACTTGCTGTTTGTTTCTCACTTTTTCTACCTGTTTACTTGTTTGCTCTTCTTGAGGGTTCCTTTCTATTGCTGTTCTTGAAATTGCATTCATTTTCTTCTCTGTCTAGAATGTGTTTTAGTGCTTCTTGTAAGGATAGTTTGGCAGTCCTGAAGTTCTTCAGTTGCTCTTTGTCGTGGAAATATTTTATTCCTCTGTTAAACTTGAAGGATAGTTTGGTAAGATACATCAGTCCAGGTTGGAAGCTGTTTTGTCTTAGGACTTGTAATACTCGCTCTAAGCTCTTCTCAATTGGACGGTCTGTGTTGAGAAGTCTGCCGTGACTCTGCTGGGCTTCCCCTTATAGCTGATGCATTTCTTTTCTCTAGCAGTTTTAATACTCTGTTCTTTTGCTGCAGATCTGGGATCTTGATTATTATATGTCTCGGTGTAGTTTTATTATGGTCATGACTAGTAGGAGTTCTACATGCCTTATTTACCTGTATCTCAGATTCTGTTTCCATGCTTGTGAAGTTTTCTGCTATTATTTCTGCAGATATTCTTTTTATGTCATTTGTGTTGCCTCCTGCTGTTTCATTGACTCCTTTTACTGTCTTTGCTCTCATTATTTCTCTTTGCCTCATCTTGCAGCTGTTGCACTGATTTTTCCTGTATCCTTGTTGATTTTAAGAGATCCTTCCTTTCACAGTTGCTAGCTGCCATGCTGCCTTCAAGATCTGAAATTCTATCTTCAGCTTCATTCAAGTGGTTTTGCAAGCTTTCAGTGGAAGTTTTGATTTCCTGGAAATCTCTCTGGGTCTGTTTCATGCGTTCTAATTCATTCCTATATTGTTCATGTAATGTTTCATCCATGGCCTATGTTCATCTATATTTTTTATCTGTTTCTTCTCTAGATGTGCAGAGCATTTCTTTCATTATTATTGTCATTTCATTTTTTGCCTGAGAGATTATGTCTGATGTGACCTCTTCCATGGCCTGATGAAGTTGTTTCTTTACTTGCGCTGCAATCATTTCAGTAATTTCAGGTGTGTGTTTACCAAGTTCTATGTGCATGTCTCCTGGACTTGTTCTGAGTGGGGTGGAGTTCTAAGATTGCACTTTAACCCTTTGTTTTGTCATGTTTGGTGCCAGGGTCAGAGCGCTCAGTCTCCCTCTTATCTGGCAGTTTAGCAAAGGTCACTAATGGCCCTAGGTTTCCTGGTGGTCAGGCCTGTCCCTTAGTGACTGCTGAGATACCCTGCTTAGGATGGGGTCTTCCAATAGAGGGTGAAGTGTACCTAGTTCTGGCAGATGGTTTGATCCAGTGACCCCTCACAATTCATGGCATGTGTATGACCCAGAATGCAATTGCACTGGTGGTGCAATCCCAGACTAGTGGTCCTGTGACCTCAGGCAGTTCAGGATACAGGCAAAACCCAGACACGAACTGCAGGGTCAACATTTTGTGGACCGCTTGATTCTATGTCTCCAGTCAGTTCAGGCCTGCACCAACAGCAGTCACAGACTGCCTGTGTGTGTGAGCTCCCAAGTGGGCAGGGCGCAAGTGAAGCCCAGTCTGGAGCCACGGTGTCAGTGGCTCTTGAGCGCTCGCCCCCATACCTCACTCAGTGCTGGGCACGGCGCAGGGAGGGTCCATGAGCGAGCCGTAGTGAGAGCAGTTCGCAGGCCTTCTCAGTGAGGATCTCCTGTCTACACCAGGCGCACGTAGGGCGGAGACTCAGACGGTAATGGCGGCAGGGTCCTGAGTCGCCCACTCTGCCCCCAGGAAATAGATGGGAAATACCTGGTTCTCTTGGCAGCATTCAGCTGGGAACTGTGCTGTCAGCGGGTCGCAGCCCCGTGGGCCGCCTGATTCTGCTTCTCCAGTCAGTTTGGTCCACGCAGAGAAGCCAGGAGCGGGCTGCACCAACAGCGATCACAGATGGCTGTGTGTGCAAGCTCCCAGAGGGCAGGGCGCCAATCAAACACATTGTTGAGGAGCCCCATGACAGGTCAGTTCACCTAACAGGCATAGAACATATAGGATTAAAACTTGGCATGACTAGAGATATAGCACTAACGACAGCAGTGCTGCTAGTCACTTTTACGAGCTGCTACCTCGCTCCTGGAATACTGCTAAGTTTTTCACACTCATCAGTCCACAAATTCTGTCATAACCTTATATTAGTATCTTAAGACTGCTGTAACGAAAGACCTCAAATTGTATGACAAACAATGGAAATGTGTCATCTCTCTGTTCTTGTGGACGTTATAGGAGCAGGAAACTGTCCCAGACAAGGAAAGATCATTCTGGATAAATTTCTATTTTTGGGGGGAGGAGAGCAAAGAAAAATAAGATGAGACTGAAAACTTTTGAGTTTAATGAAATGTTCTCTTTCAACAGAATTTTTATTTTCTGCATCAGCACTTTTTAACAACTGCTTTTATGTACTAAACTTGGATATCGATTATCATTCTCAGTTTGTATATTTTCTATACAAATGTGCTTTCTTACATAACTGAATATAGTCTGAATAATAATTTGTGTGGAGCCTTGTCTCCCTCCTTTTTTCTTCTCTTTGTGTAACATCTTAAAATGGGAGGGTCAAGGCTGACCTCATACATTCTAGGTATACATATTTGCAGAATATTTTACTAATTTGTCCATACCAACTTAGCACAAACCCAGACAAGTCAATAAAACAATACCAACTAGAGATTTTTCTAAAATGTCATGGTAGATGAGAAGATTTTGCTTTGCAAGCTGGGTATTTTAGATAATTTAGGCATGCTCAGCAAAATCCTGCCATGTCTTGTAGCTCCAAAGAAAGAATAAACGGCATGCTTATTCTTTCTGTTTTGTTTAAATGCTGTTCCAAGTATCATTCAATATCTACAGTTGGCCCACAGGAGCCAAAACTGAACTGTCCTAAACATGACTTCCATTTTTTGTCATTTTTCTGACTTCTTATCTATTATTGTATGTTAAGGACATCTTACTCTGAACTATTCTTCAGAAATGATGCAAAGCTTTGTCTGAAGACACAGCAGGCTTTGCATTGCCAATAACCAATGAGATACCTATTGCTTGCATATTCTTTTACTTTTCCTGAGGTCCAGAATTCTGTTCTTCAACCATGCCTTAAAATCTGTCTACTCAGTCTCTATTAGAGGAAGATGAGAGCTGTTTTAAGGGATGCCAGACCAGCTCCAGAAGTGAGCCTGAGAGGCCATCCAAGCTCTGTGCATGAAGGAGACTTCTGAAGTCAAATCTGAATGGTACCATTCATGCTTGGCTCATAGCTCCTTCAGTTCTTCGGGCTGGGAGGGGACATGGACTCTTTCCATCATAAACAGTTTCTCCCGTTTGTAACTCCCAAATCCAGACTTGCTTCAATGATGGATGTAGTAAATTTACCGTTCAGGCTGTGAGCCTCCCTTTCCCAGTCAGACCCAGTGGGTAGGTCTCACAGACTTGAACTAAAAAGCTAGACCAGCTTCCACAGTCCTTCAGTCCATTACCACTGTGGCTTTTTATCCTGCCCACACCATGTGTTCATACCATATATTCACCCTGGTCATTTCCTTATTTTCCCTGCTTTCTTTTCCTTAATCATTTCTTATCTGATTACATGCAATTGAATTACTCAATCGAATTCACCATGTTCATAAATGTCTTCATTGCTTAGACAGAGGAGAGCTGAGAGAGCAAAGTCTATCATGTGCTTCTTACAAGCATATAGGAGGAAGCTGATTTGTTCTAATGTACAATCTCTTTCTAATGAGCACAACCATCTTATTCCAATTACTGACCTAATTGCAGTGACTCACCAAAATGGGGACTTCATATACATATGAATTAGTATTATTTTAAAGTATTATCATAATACTGTATTTAGTAATAACAATATTAAAATATTTAATATTGGTCCATTGGATGCAAAACAAATCTAATTTCATCTCCTTAAGTAATGATTTAAATATGGTTATTCGAATGTTACCCACTAAGTAACAAGCCCAAGCTGGTTGTTAATAATCTAATGTTCTTTGCTCTCAAAGATGATGTGGTCCATGTCTATCCTTCTCTGACTGGCCAGCCCCTGGCTAGTATCAATTAGGACACAAAACTGAATACTAATCACCTTATTCATTAACATACATTGTTTAATTAATTTCATTTTAGATACGCACATATGTTGGTTGGCTGACTTGCTTCTAAATGGAGTCAAGAACTCACATCTTGATAGCTAAGAACATGGAAGGGCCAGGCCTGGTGGTACACTCCTGTAGTCCCAGCATTTGGGAGGCTGTAGCAGGAGGATTGCTGAGAGTTTCAGGCTAGCCTGTGCTGCATAGTGAGACTCTCAAAACAACAGCAAAAAAACATTAAGAAATCTTTCCAGTAGAAAAAATTCCCTAACATGAATGCACTCTCCACTCAGAATTTAAGGAATCACCTACCCTTGACCACTGTTCCAGGCTAAATGGGACACATGCAAAAGACGGAAGCCCTGGGCTGCACAGCTCGGGGCTCCCTGTGGTCCGACAGAGGTTTTAAGTCTTTCTAAAGAGGTAGCTCTTTTCTGGCTCTTTAATGATGGACTAATTGAGGAAGGGGACGAGCAAAAGAGACAGAGCTGCCTTTAGCTACTTTAACTCTTTAGTCTGATTTTAAACATGCATTTTGATACATGCAAAAGACAAAAATTAACCCTCATTTGTATTTTTCTCTCTGAGTGGATCTTCCAGTGGCTTTGAATTTTGGCAAAGAGAAAGAAAGAAAAAGGAAAACCGAATAGGCTAAAACATATTTTCATTCTATATTATAAGGGATCATAATTTCTACAGTTGCAATAATCATATCCCAAACATAATATTAGTATTTCCCAAAAGTGCAATGATGGACTTTGCCGAATTTTAAAAATAGTAATTTCACTGTGAGCCACTTAGAATTTCCTAGTATTTTACTCTTCTTTTGTGAGTGTGGAAATGGGTGACGTCAGCAGTAGTGGTTTTTGTTTAATATGTGGGGATAGTCATAAGCCCAGGCAATTTGCCGATATTCTGTAGCAAATGAACAGTCAATTAATGATTAATTTTCTTTACTGAAATGTTTTGGAACAAGTCAAGAGATATTAATGCTTAAATGCATGTGTTTCTTTCTGATATTGGGACTATTGACACACTCTTCATCAGACCCAGGGCCGCATCACCATAGATGATTTTCACGTACGAAACAAATGCTCTCTTATCCGCACTTAGACCTCTCAGAGCTGCTCCTGCAGCTGTAATTACAGAATCCTGTAATTCTGTAAGTCATTAGCCTTATGTATGTTAAACACATGTTATTGACCGGAATGCACCTAGGTCAGTGAATACTAGTCCCTTTTAACTGTGCTAAGATTATGATTGATTGGAACCCTGCTGCTAATATCAAGGCATATATTTGCATTGTCTCCCAGATCAAGAGAAAAAATGATTATTTCCTTGCTAAGTTTTGGATTTTTAAGCGTCCTATTTGCCTGCTGGTCTTATTTTAATATTTGAAGCCTCAAACCTCATATTTTCCACAGGTTCATTCTATCTGTATTTGCAAAGCAGAAAAAAGGTCTGAGAGAGTCCTATGCTGACTCCAGAGGTTGGTGCTAGCTATTCACTGACCCTGCACTGGGTCTGTGGTGAATACCAGGACCTTCCAACTGTGGACAGATGGAAGAACTCACAAGTGTTTGATAGTTTCTGGCTGCTAAGGGGCCTGAGCTTGTTTTCTGATAGGTTCTTGGTTAATAAGAAGGCAGGGAGATGCTTGGAAGTCCCCGTGCATCGCCTGTCAGATGTAATGGCAGGAGGAAGGACAGTCAGTAACTAGCTGGTCTTCCTCTCTCATTCTTTCCTGCAGAATCCCATCTCATTGGGTGAAACTCACGTGCTCATACACCGCAGGCCTGCCAGGAGCCATATGCAGAGTAACCAGCTGCAAGCAATAGTTGGATTTTACCACAATTTGTGGAGCAAATAGAGGCTTCTAAATGAGAGACCTCATCTGCCCTTGGCAGTGAGGGACCCATGAAGCAATTGCATTCTGTGCAAGGCATAACTTCAAGCTGATGGCTCCTGTTGATTTGGTTGCTCCTGAAAGGAGTTTTACTGCTTTGCCTTTTGTGTAGAGATTGAAACTGAATTTTATCAGATACAAATAAACGCACTTTGTTTTCATCCTGATGACTCCCAAGGGAACTGCTGCAATGAGTTAATGTTTTTAAGCCCTCACATCTACCTTTTCTACAATTTTCTGTTTTAAGTTGTTCTCCAAAATTTTTGTTCTTCCGTTCTCTGTGAGACTGTTCATTCTTCTGTTGATCTGTTCTTCCCTGAGACATAGTAGATAGGTGGTGGGTGTTTAATCACAGGACCAATAATCATAAGAATTAATTAGTTAATGTTTGAAAGATCTTTAAGGATAAATTAATCCATTTAAGTGCTAAGTATGCTTCAATTATTATATATGATTATCTTTAGGATATTTTCAATTTATAACTCACAAGTGTCTTGTGGATTCTTAGGCCGTCCTCCTATTGTAATCACAGGGGAAGTAATAACCTTATGTATCTGTTTGTTGGGAATATGAGAAGTCCCCTCTATTCCCACCTGTCTTCTAGGAAGGCAATTTTCTAAACTTGTTGAAAAAGAGAAAAACTTATGGTAGAACGTGACAAGGGCCTTCCTTAATTTCTAAAGCTGGTTCTGCCCTCCCTCCTTTTGTTCCTGTTGAATTTCTTAATTAAAGGATGCTACTGATGAAGGTATATGTAATACAGAGCCTGTTAAGGAGCCTGAATTTTAATGTAACAAATCTCTTGATCTTTTATTACTCTGAGCTTTTTTAGATACCAGTCAGCATCATTGGTAATAAAATATGGGTGGAAAATTCAGAAGGGACTACAAAGTGCTGATTTTGGTGAAAAAGAATCACATAATTACACTGTTTGTAATCATCCAAACAGGAGAGAGGCGTGTGGAAAGAAGGGCAAGAAACCAAGTGAAAAGAAAATACTGCAAATAAAAAGCTAACAAAGTTGGATGACTGTATATTTTATTTAATCTTCTTTATCTAGTCATTAACTACGTTAGGAAACAGTTGTTGAGTTCTTATTTTTTATTTTGTGCTATGTAAGGTACTAAAAAGAAAAATAAAAATACATCTCTTAAATTAAGGATTTCACATTCTGGCCATTAGAAAAAATGTATATAATGAGTGCTGGAGTTAAAATGATGCAGGATTATATATAGACCTTGGCAGATATGATGGCCAATTCTATCTGTCAACTTCACTGGGCCATGGGTTACCCAAATAAACATTGTTCTTAGATGCTTTGTGGAGGTGCTTCTGGATGACAGCTTTGAGCTGAAAGACTCAGTAATTTAAATTAACCTCCTAAATGTTTGTAAGTAGCATCCACATCAGTTTTTCTCAGTGCTTGGACTAGAATTACATCACCAGCCTGCAGAGAGCAGATTGTGGAATTTTTAAGATTCCAGTTCTTCATAATAAGCATATCATATTGATTCAATTTCTCTGAAGAGCTCTGATAGAGCAGGTAAACAGAGAGAGGAAGGAAGAAAGGAAGGAAGGAAGGGAGAAAGGGAGGAAGGAAGAAAAATTTCTAGACTAGTACTGGAATAAAATGTGTTTAGAAAAGAAGGGAAATAGTCTGTAGCTTGGTTAAGAAAATCTGAGTGTGTGGGGGTTGAAAATAGCACATTTTTACAGAGATGTCAACTTGATGCTAAAGTGTGGCTCCTCGGGGATGGGTGGATGATCAGGTTTAAAAACTGTACTCAAATGATAATTGACACAAGGATCATGCGTATTTTTCCCAACTGAGAAATGTATAAAGATAAAATCTGCAGAAAAAGGTTACAAACTGTTAGTCAATAGGGAAAAGCCACCTTAAAATGTGTTCCGCGTAGCCATTGTGCAGAGCAGGGGCAGCTCATCTCTAGAGCGATTTCCGCGTGTGTCCGAGGCACGGGGTCTCTATCCCCAGCAGCACACACACAGGGTAAAAAGCCTGTGACCAAAGATTATTAACAATTATGCTCTGTCTTTCATCCCTAAGCTCGAAAGGCACCAGAGAACATCATGTTTCAAACACATTCTTACCATAAATATTGTAGATCTTAAATGCATACTACAAATCCTCTGGTTGATTAACCGGGCTAAAGCGCTCTTTTGAAATGTCTAACTTGATGATTTCGGGTAACTTGCTGGACCAGCTATCAGTGCTGTGTCTTCATCTCACATTGTTTTCGTCAGCCCCAGAAACATCCTATAACTTGTTTCTAAACAGATAAAGAGAGCAAAAGACAAACCAATCATGGCTAATGAAAGAAGTAAGTCAAACCCAGGTAATGGAGCCAGAGTGTCACATAAGCATACAATGTTTAAAATATAAATAAAAGGGATGGCTTTTCTTATCTGGCTCAAAAACAGATTTTTGTCAGTTATCAAAAATAGGAACATTTATGCAAATATATTTGCTAAGTATTCTTTCTCTGTAAAACTGAACATTCACTCAGAAGTTTAAAACTTATCTCAAAAAGGACTGGCCAAAGTTGAGAAACTCAGGGGAGAAATTTTATCAGCTGTTCTTGGAAAAGATTTGCCTTCTCTTAGAAACCAATGAGCTTGTTATGTTGTTAAAAATGTACCTTTATAGAGCAGGTACCATACATTTATTCTAAAATATTGAATCTGCCATTTTATGAAATCGTGTCTTTGTTTTTATTCAAATTTCAGAAAGTACTAAGAGCATGTTGTGTACTCATGTATGGATCTAACCTCAATTGATCTACCACCCACTTGAAGAATATATACTGAACCTGGGCATCAGATGAAAAATATTCACTGTATCTTGAGTCATTTACCTCTAATAGGTATATTATTTCCTGGAAAAATAAGGTGTTTAGAGAGATACTCATAAGGTAACTACTTATCTCAAATATATAATTTGGTACATTCAATGATAAATGTAAATAGGAAATAAATAATTATTTACAGGACAGAAAAGCTTATCTGTTGACTCATCTATGCTCAGTGTGTAGAATGGCATGTGTATACAGTTGGTGCTCAAAAAATTATTTTTGAAAGAAAATAAGTGGATGAATGAACAAATATTATCATGATATTTTGATTGATATGTGCTCTCTGCTTGTGTATATGTCTGTATTCAACATTTATTCTGACAGCCAAAGCTTTTTAGCAAACAGGTAACAATTTTCATTGGGTACAGAGGATACATCTCAGGCAAGCACAGCACCATTCCCTAAACGACCAATAGGAACACTAGCAGTGCCTAATGCGTGCGTGCCTGCATCCTCTTCATCATGTGGGACTCTTATTGTTAAAATCTGTGGAGACAGACCACATACACAGGCTCACTGGGGTTGAGAGACTTAGATAATATTTGGCATACCTCACACAGCTGAAGGAGAAGCTTTGGGCAATCAAGAGCTAGTTTTGACCCTGGACAGTTAATGCTAAAAGAACATCTACCAACAAAGCACACGTAAGAGCCAGATGATAAGAGAGAAAATTTGGTTATACTGATGTTAGTTTAAACCGTTCTTACTAGTGTATAAGTTCACTACTCCTATTTGTTTCCATCTCTAACACTCTTGCTATGCACATATCCATGATGGCCTAAGTTGTTAAGTATGAAACCATTCGCCATACACCTTCATTTATCCTTGCCCTGCACTCAGACCTCAGTGTCAGGATTTAGCAAATAAATTGGTGACAACTAAAAATATCTTTGATGTCCAGATACTGCTTGAAATTGCAGTACACAAAGGTACTGCAATTTATGAGCAAGTATTGAAATTATGCAGTCAGTCCAATTCCCCATTTTAAAGGAAAATTTCAAAAGCTATCAACATTTTCATAAATGTAGCAACACTTCATGCTACAAGGAGAGCAGATGTATTAGTCAGCCTTCCCATCACTGGGACAAATACCTAACACCCGGATCTTACAGGAGGACAGTTTCATCTAGGTTTCTACTTTCAGAGGTTTCAGTGTGCGGTTGCCAGGTTCCCAGGCCCAGACTGCAGGGTGGGGAGGCCTGGCAGAGGAAAGGTGCTCAGCCCATGGCAGCCAGGAAGCAGCAAGAGAAGGGTGGATCCAGGGACAAAAACATACCCTTCCAGGTGACCACCCAGGATCCTCCCCACACCCTGATAGTATGTCCAGCCATGAACTAACCCCTCAGTGTACTGATCCACTAATAAGCTTAGATCTAGTCATAGTCAAAAGACCTGCCCTGAAAACTGTGCAACTTTGAAAGATACTTCAGCTAGACAAAGCAACACTCACATCACATAAAAACCAGGTCATTTAAGCAAAGGAGAGACCTAAATATTTCATGTTAATTTCCATAAAAAATTGAATATGAAAAATATTTTCAAAGAAACTATATGTTTTAGTTCCTTTTCTTGTTGCTGTAACAAAATACCCAACACCTAAAGCTAAAGCAGGAAAAGTTTATTTCGGCTCACAGTTTATAGAGCATTCAGTCCACAGTCATCTGGCTCTAAGGCAGGGCAGCATGGCACAGGGGAGTCATAGAAGAGAAACAGTTCCTGGCAAACAGCTAAACAGAAGCAGCAAGTTTAGCTTCTTTTTGTCACTTTATGCTCCATCCAGGGTACAAACCTATTGATTGGTGCCTCCCTTACCCAGGGTGGGGCTTCATTATCCACACACTTAGTCCCATGTCACATACTGTATGCCCATTCACAGACCCTAATCCAGGCACCTTCACAACCTTCCACCTAAGGCCACATGATGCTTTGGGGACACATCTAGAGACAAGCCGTGACACTATATAAAGCATGCATTTTAGAGCCTATCAGAGGGATAGAGTAAGAATGCGATCATTACAGTAGAAGCAAGTAGAGAAATTCAATTAAAATGGTAATATACAAGAATGCAGAATGATGCTTTTTAAATGCAGAGATATCAACTTTCTTGGAAGATAACCACAAAGAAAAATGATTGCACTAAACTACAGAGAAGAAAGACAGTAAGGGGAGAAATCTGGACAATTTAATGAAAAGCCAGGGGCAATGTAAAAGAAAAAGAGAACATGGATAAAAATGGTAATTATGTGGTAAAGTATATGTACATATATACATATAGATATTCCTTAATCATGATATAAAATTGTTAAATAATTTCTTACAATACAAAATTCTTAGAATGGATTGAAAAAAGCCTATCATGGTTAATTTTATACATCAACTTGACTGAGCCAGAGGGTGCCCAGGTATTTGGTCAAACAGGAGTTTTTGTAAATTTCTGTTGCAGTGCTGTTGGATGAGATAAACATTTTAATCAGTAAAGTGAGTGCCCTCCCCAGTGCAGCGGAGCCTCTTGAAATTAGATTAAGGTGTGGGTTGAATAAAAAGACTGAAATTCCCCGATAAGAGGGAATTCTCCAGCAAATGACCTGTGAAATGGGATGCTGTCTCTTTGTGGGTTTCCAGCCTTCTGCCAACCATGCAGATTGGACTTGTCGCCAGCCACCATCACCTCATGACCCAGTTCCTTACAATCAGTTACTGTCCGTCTGGATACCCCAGTACAAACCATTATATATTATTTTAATACAAATATTAATTTTGAAAAAATATATATAAAATACCAGTGAAAGAAGATAATATATCAACAAGTGCACATTATGGCAAAAATTACCAGATTAAAGAAAGTAATTTTAATTCATAAAAAGCACAATTCAGTAGGTAGATCTCAAATTCCTGAAAATATATCCATATATTATATACATCAAGTGCACATATAAACAGTCACAATGAAAAATTGGCTTAAAGTAACAGAACTTTAATAAGCTTTTCTCAGAAAATCATAGATAAAACAGCTGAGATTTTTTACCTAACATATAATTTCACTTTGAGTTTTAACATCGGTACTTTTCTTTTTTGCTCTTTCTCACTTGAAATTTTTCCTTTAACTCTTCCAAACTGTAATACTTTATTCTACAGTAATAAATCATCACTTACCATAGTTCAAAAATATCTACAAAATCTAAATGCAAAACTCAGTATCTTTTACCATGACTCAGACTCCAGTTGTCCAAAGGCATCTCATAAGAGTATCTGTAATTATGTTACAGAGTTGAGGCAAACACTAAGTAGATTAGACAGTGATTTTCAAATAACTATGATAAAGAACTGTACTGAATTAGGATGACTTCCAGGAAGATGCTTGGAAATAAAATCATTAAAGAATTAGAAGTACTGCTTGGAGACCTATGTGACAGATTCATAGGCTGCATATTAATTTTAAATGATGTGAAGGAATAATGACAATCATTGGGTAACATTCACTAAAAAGCTTAATTTTGATGTTATATAGATTACATTTTGCTTTTGTTACATCAAAAATTAAAATGGAATCTATTCCACTGAAAACTAAGGTCATTTTAGGATCAATGCATAAGCAAATCATTCTTCTAAATTAGACAAAGTTCAAATTGGAGGATGACATCTGTTTTTTCCTAATAAGTGGCTCTCAATTACACCCTGCAGGCAGCTAATTGAATTGATCAAACTGAGACAGAGATTATTATTACTGGATATTCCATTCAATCATCTGCCCTCCTACCCACCCATCCATTCATTCATTCGTCTATACTTCCCTCTCCCTAGTCATCTGTTATACATTCGTTCTTCATTTGTCGTTTGTGCATCCAATCCTCTCACTCTGCGCTCTCCTTTTCGTCACCTATGCTTCTGTCCCCCAGTTGGTTCATTCTATAAATATGTACTGAAAAGCTATTAAGTGCCAGGCACTGTTCAGCACTGTGAGCATATGTTAGTGGATGAAGCAGCAAAATCCCTGCTACTTTGTGTTTTATATGCTAATAAGGAAAAGCAGTCAACAAATACAAAAATAAATCCACATATAACTGCTTTCAGTTGCAAAGGTAGTGGGCAGTGGCTTCTGGGTAATAAACTTCTTTGACCTAGATATTGATTAGTTAGATGTCTTCACTATCTTCTTCAAAAAATCTTTTTTCAACTATAACGTAGAGAATCCTGGTGTAAAAACATAAGGAGGTACCAAGGAAGTGCCATGTTATGTAACAATGGGCATGTTTAGAAACAATACATAGATTTCTTCATTAAGTAAAGAATACTGAAACACACAGTGGAAGCCCTCTGTTTATAACAGAACAAACTGAAATCTAAATGGTTCCATTTGATCTGTATTAATTGGCATAGTCTAGTTAGACAACTGACCTTGTTTCTTCGCTCTTGATTGAAGACCTCGATGGTGTTCCAGTTTTACTTGGTTGGTCTGGGAAGAATATATTTGAAGTGAGGAAGAACTACAGAATATATGAAGATAGAATTAAATTGAGGAAGGAGCTCAAAATAATATGACCGATTGCATTTTACATATTTCCTGAACCAAAGCGAGAAGCCTGTCTACTCATGAGCCTGATCAGTGAAAGACACGATTTTCTGATGGAATTATTTTTGAAGTGTGGATGATCTCTTTCTTCTTACTCTTCAAACATCATCAAACTCATTACTGGGATATTTGACTTCTCTACCAAATCTTCTTCTAATAATTCCTTGAGAAATTTTAATATTACTTCAAATATATGGAAAATGAGTGAGTTTAAATAATTTTAATTATTTCAATGTTTTCTTCTAATGCTTAACAACATAAATAGTGAGATGTGGCAATGAATGGCTATAATCCTCAATACTCTGCAGGTTGGAAGGATGTCTGAAGCTAGTCTGGGTAACTTAGTGAGACCCTGTCTCAAAATTTAAAAAATTAAAATAAAAGATGGGGATAGACCTCAGTGGTAAAGATGCCTTGGGTTTGATCCCTAGAACCAGAAGAGCAAAATGAAACAGAGCAAAAACATAAGGAAAGGGGGTTAGGGTGTAACTCAGTGGTAGACTTCCTACTTAGCATGCATGAAACCTGGGTCTCTACCCTAAGTGCTATAAAAACAAACAAACAAATGTAAGCATAAGTAGAACAGGGTGCTTAGATGCTTAGATAAAGCACAATGAATATCCAAGGTAAATAAAACAAAAGCAAATAATTCTACATAATACTAAAAATAATATACCATAAGATATTTTATACAAACACTTTTAATAAAATTGCTAAGTGTATACTTACGTGTATGCTAATTTTGTGTTGCCATGCTTACATGTGGAACTGAAATTGGGAGAACCAAGGTTAATTGTTTACAGAGGAGAAATAAAACCTTCTATGCAAGTGAGGAAATCTTGGTCTTTCTTCCAAATACTACTGTTATATGAAATATCAGTTAAAATGGAAATGGGAGACTCCAAACACTGCTCACCTGGTTTAATAAAATATAGGTATATAATGGAGTAACTCCAATCTGTTTTACATTTGTACAGATGCATGTGAAAGCTTTTCCCAAATAATGCAACCTTAGAGTGAATGAGTGAATGAACTGTGGACACTTTTTGGTAAATTAAATAAATCCCTAGGAAAGAAACTTTGAATTTCCACTGCTGTCCTTGAACTGGATTTCATGAGGCTACAAGAATACTTTCCAAGACAGAGGTCAACAGTCTTCATTTTCAGGCTGAATGGAACTCCAGGAGCATTTCCCTGTGACACACCAGGAGTGAAAGGTAACTTTTTCACAGAGAATTTAAGGCTTTGTTATGAGACAAGAGCTTGATTACAGAGACCCTTCCTCAAATGCCACATTTATGAAACACCATTTTGAGGTTACTGAAAGTATCTGTTCTGTCATCCAGAGCAGAACATTCATCAAAGGGAAAGCAATGGTGAATAGCACATTTTCCCTTGAATTGCATGCATACATGTGAAGATAGGCGTATTTCTCAGTAAATCCCAGGAAAGTTAAATAATTAGGTAGTTAAAATAAGTATGTCCTGAATTACCTCTCACATTCTCAGATGATTTCCAGAACTCTTACTGATAATCTTCAGTTACTCAGATTGCTTGTATTCAAACCTGTTATGGAAGAAGTATGAACTACATATGTGAGTTGATCCTGGGGACTTGGTATGTGCTTCAGTGGCATCATTTTATGGAGACTGAAAATAATCTCAGACATCTGCAGCAGGGACTGACATGTAGCATCTACTCCAAATATGTTTCCCATGATTTAAAGGATCAACAAATTGCCTGAGAAAGCTACTTCTTTCTGTCTTTCCTTTTTTTTTTTTTTTTTTGGTACTGGGAATCAAACTCAGGGCCCTGTGCTTGCCAGGCAGTCGCAGTGCCACTGAGCTATATTCTCAGCCTGAGAAAGCTACTTTCTAAGATAAATTATAAATCATCCATATAAGTTTGCTCTTCTGGCAAAAGCAATCTAGTAGGGTGTTAAAAGAAATTCCAGACTATTCTATTCCTATAATACATATTTAAAGGAATATTCAGAATTTCTTCAGGCTTCAGATTAAGCCAACACTTAGAACTGTCTACAGGTGTACACATTAAACAGACACAATTAAAATGAAGTTAACACAGAATTTATCCAAAGACATATTTAGTTAAGTACTGCTTTTTATCATGGTATTTTATTTTTGAAGCCTGTGTGCAAGATTTACATGGCTATAATTCTGTAGTTTGTGTTTCTGTGTCCTGCAGGCATGAGTGATTTAAAAATTCACTAGAGATTTGTAATCTAGTTTAGACAGGTTTTGTTAATATTCCTTACAGACCATGCCCATTTATTAATATGTTATAAGGTCGCTTTAAGCAATAATTTTGCTCATCAATTTAATGTGACAAAACCTGTCATTCCATAGTTTCATTTTGTGCCTAAATCTGATTATACCACCAATGTATAATGAACAAAGACTAATTATGCAAGTGGCTGCTGTTCAGCTGCATTTGAGAAACTGTCCATATTACTCTCCCTACAAAGCATCCCGTACAGTCACATTGAAGTTTTCCACTTTTAGAGGAGGAAATTTTTTTCTCAATATTTTTTGTTTTTAAAAATTAAATAATAGTGTTTCTATTACAGTTGACTTTGATTTGAATTACCTCAGGACACTAATATCATTTCTTCCTTCTTAATAATGATGGTAAGGTTGGGGCCATAGAACATTCTCCAAAAAGATGCCATTGCCTTTCATATTCTAATGTATTGATTTACTATCAATAAGTTTGCACAGGAAAATCTCTGCTTTATTTTTGACAAGAAAGCTTTCCTTCTTTGTTTTAAGAATCAAATTATCCAATTATTCTCTTTCCTAAGGCCATGATCTGTCTATAGATTTATGGCAATAAACTCATTTTGTAAAGAACTAAAAATATAAGGTGATATTTTAAATACTATAATATGACCAAAGAGTTTTTAAAGATATTTTAAAAAGTATTTCAGTAAGCATTTTATACATTGAAAAGGTGAGTTAAAATTTTACTAAGAACATCATTTTTACTGAAAAGGATTATTTTTAAATGAGAATAATGATTTAGTTTTCAATAGTGAACGTCTTCAATTTTGTTTAATCTGTTCTGAAAAATAAAGTAGAAAAAGAGCCTACAGTTCAAGAAGCTAGGAACCTCCAGCATTTAAACATGTTACCAGAAGAAATAAAAAGGGAATATAGGTCTAAATATTTTTATATTAAAATACTGTGTTTCTGCCAGCATGATTTTTGTTATAAAATGAAACACATATACATAGTGTAGATAGAAATTAAAATCATTTTGAGTTTGCCTTTAATGTTACTGCTTATATACCTAAAATATACACACAGAACATGTAGTACTGTCCTTTATGTAGTAAGTAGTTGAACTTAGTTTCTTTTCAAACCCCAAGTAGCCTTTTCTTTATGAAGAAATGTGAATCTTCAAGTTAGAAACAAAACTATCTCAATTTTCTCAATAATTAAGGATTCTGTTCTTTTTAATTTTAACAGTGCTAGGTATGGAATCAAGGTCCGCTCTCATGCTAGGCAGGTGTCCTACCACTGAACAATCTCCCGCCATGCTTCGACATTTTTGATGGGTAGACACAGCCTTGCTCTCTCTGAGGGGTAGAGGACCTGTCCTCATCCATAGGTGCACGTGGGAGAGGACAAAAGCCAGGCTTTCTAATGCTGAAAATGTGGGATCTTAGGACTCTGTCCAGCAGTACTGAGGAATTTTCCAGCATTGACAAAGGGACCTGGGAGAGCCCCACCGAAGTGAGATGAATGGACTTAGAGGACTCTGAGCGCTGGTGCACCATGCCCTGCAGGCCTCAAATTCCACAGTTCAAGACTATGAAAATGTTGTCAGGAACAGCACAGAGGCTAGGCTCACTCTTGCTTCTAAAGTGAGGGCAGTGAGCTCCTCCAGCCTCTCCGGGGAGTTCTCCTGTGTCCTGATGAAGGGATCTTCCGCCAGACGAATGCGAAGGGGAGTGGCAAGGAGACGGACCTGCTCGCCGTTTCCCAATGTTTTATTAACCTGTTTCTTGGCTTAATGTTGCTGACTGAGTCTAATTATTCTCATCCAAAATACCGCAGCACTAGAAAAAGGTATTACATATTCTTCAAAGAGACTATAAAGGAGAAAGGAATAATAGAAGGCTTTATGTTTCTTAGTTGAAATATGAGGCATTTAAATTTTGCACAAAGAAACATTTCTAGAGGAAAATATAAATACTATGTGAATTATTTCAAATAGAAAACCATTGTCATAACATAGTTTGTATTTACTATGGGTCACATTAACTGTTGGAATTGTGTTATTAGCAAGTGGGAAATATAATTTTATTTCTTGAGGGAATTTTTTAAAGATGTTTTAAGATGTAATAACCTTCAAAATGATACCATTATTCTGTGTTGAAGTTAGATGGTCATAAAAATTCAGTGTCACGTCAGAAACTCAGTTCTGCTTATCCACACACTCATATGCATGGGATCTATGCCCGGCTCATGCACGCAGTGAATTAGTGGAGTCAGTGCAAAGGTTAGGATGCATGCAGGGCAACAGCTCTTACAGAGAACACAATAAATTTTTTTCTCTTGATTCAAATGATTGGACATCATGTTTGCCAGACTCCTAGCAGTCGGGTGAGTCTGACTAGGTTACAACCCATGGCGTGGTACTGTCTGTTCTTAAACACTGGGTTGTTTTGGAGACTGACGCCCTCTTAACCTTTATGATGGTTTTGCAGCAGTCTGAGAAAGCTATGTACTGCAGTTGTATAACAATCATCTTGACATGTGGAATGTTCTACTCTAAGAAACAAAAAATGTGTTCAAGGGAAAAGTTTTATACACAGGAATTTGACTTGAGAGTGGTCTTTTCAACATTCTGCTTACATAGACTTCACAATTCCCCTACAAATTGTTGATCCTACAAGGCTCTGAGTTTTGCCTAAATCAATGCCACTTCATTAGAATGTGAGCCCTGGAATCTTGCTCATTTAGCAAAAAGTTCAAATCCACTTCATGACCAAGATGGTTCGTATTTGTGACAGATGAATTCCTGCTCTTGTCACCTGCGAGAGCAGTGTCACCAGAACTTTCCACTTCCAATCTGCCAAAACGCCTTCACTCACGGTTAATAGAGACTTGGGCATTGGTTTGATTGCTTTTGACAGTCCTTATTCTTCCAAATTGCCTCAGCAAACCTGTAACACAGCTATACAGCATCTGTTTTTTCCTTTCTTGACAGCATGTCACGTCAAAATACGATCAGGCACCATCACTAATCAGGCATAAAAATGCTCTGAATAATAATAATGATAAACAGAACACACTTAACCCTTCATTTTGAGTCATGTGGCTAGAAGTTGACAATAAATCCAGAGAAGCTTCCAATCAACAGAGGGATATTTACATAATTAAGCAGCCATATTAATAAATTAGAATTTGTGTTCATCTTCAAGTGAAACCTATAGTTTAAAATATAGTTTTGAAACATAGCACCTTTATTTTTGTAAAGACACTCACTTCCGACAAGACTGCATAGAATAACAAGTGCAAATGTGTTCTGGAGGGGAAGAAAAATGATTTAGACATCACCAGATGCTCTTAGATATAAAGCAAGTGATTGGTAGAATATTGAAAAATTCAGAGTATCAGTGAACACTACAAAAATTGTCAGTGAGCTTTGTCAGTTTTGACAGACAGAGTCCTGGAGAGGGTGGTCACATTGGTCCTAAGAACTCAGGTAATTCTAAAGGACTGGAACACAGGTACATACTGAGGCTTTGCTGACGATTCTCAAACTTGTCTTAAAAACCTAGTTCTCAGTGGAGCTACATGCCCTAAGAAAGATAACCTCTAGTCCTGATGTAAATTGAAGAAAGGTTAAATGTTAACTTCTGAAATGGTAATGGTATATTCATTAGAGATACCATCATTAGAGCCTTAAAAATGAAAAGAGTAAGTGTATATGACTATAGAGGTTTCAAAATATTTCACCAAAACACTCAAACCTGTATTTGAATGTAAAATCATAAATAATTATTCAGCTAATTGAGGTTAGAGTTATACTCCATAACAATTCTATTGTATTTAAGATTGAATTTTCATGTTATTAATACTATGTTCTTAACTGATATAAGCAAAATATGCTACATTACATTGAAATATACTTACATATTCCTTTTTTGCTGTAAAAGCATTGTTCAATAGTGAAATAAATTTGATAAATATATACTACTTGAGAAAAACTGATTTTAAAAATAAAGCATTTAAAAAAGTATTTAGCATATTAATTACAAAATATTTTTGTTTACTACATCTAATCTCAGACTTCTTTACTAAAAGTCAATTATTTTTAGAAGTACCAAAGTCCAACATTTGTTTCTTTAATTTTAGGATTTTGAGATAGTCTCTATTTTTTTCCCAAACTTTTTGAAAAAGAAAAAAACAAAAAAACAGCTCATGCTAAGGAGACAGAAGCTTCCAGCAGGACATTAGGTCTTAGATCTAAAACATTCCAGAGTCGCACTGTTAGAGGTGGGGATTGGTTAGAAGAGGCGGGTCCCTGGGTGCTACTTTGAAGAGTGAATTCTTACGTATGGCTCCTCCCTCCTCTTTTGGCTTCCTGGCTGCCATGGCTGGTACCGTTTCCCTTGGCCATACCATTTCACCAAGTTTTTCTTCCTTTGGAGCCAGCTGACCATAGGATAAAACCATGACACAAAATAAACCCCTCCTGTCTTAAATTGTGAAGAAGATTAGTGCATAGTTGGTTTTCAATAGTTATTATTTACAATTTTTTTAAACACCACATATAATGTTAATATCATTACATTTATGCATATTTGTTGTGCTTTATGATGCACTTCTGAAATGGTAGTGCAGTCACAAATATTGGACTAAGGGTACAAGTTTGTAATCTTTGAATGCCTATTAGGTACCAGAAATATTGTGTCAGTCAGTGGATATTGTCCCCACCTTGTGTCTACCTGGTAGGACAAATTTATAAAAACAAAGGCATTAAAGTCTCGGTGGTATCAAAGAAAATTCCCAGTGACATGACTGTAAGTGGTGTGCTTTTCCAATGACTACTCTGGAGTACCTCTAAAAGAGAAAAGCTAAATGGTGACTCTACAGACATTTCCACATGAGATGACTCTAAAGAATGGGGACAGGTAAGATAGAAAAGAATCTGACCTTTCCATTAAATAGACCATTAGATTGTGCTATGGTTCTTACAGTTAAATAAAGATAACACAGAAAAACAACTTTTGGCTAATTATAAAGTGAAATTTATGAAATCAGGGCTAGAATGGGCTACAGTAAAAGAGCTTCAAAATTAAATAATGAACAGGTATCAATGAATGTGGAAAAATACTAAATATTGACAAACCACTTCTGATACAACAATACTGATCTTTCAGTGTTGATGAAAGAATTCATAAAGCTCAGGTATCAAATTAATACGTGCCTTTGACACGTATCTACTGATGAATAAATCATTCATCATTTCCTTTCCATTAGGGAAGTAAACTTTGGCAAGTTAAATGTTGTAATATACTTAACATAGGACTGATCTAATACAACCAACCAAATACATATAGAATTGGAAACATGATCACTGAAATAAGGAATGAGAACTAGATGTCTTGATAGGAACATAAACATATCATTTTTATTGTGTAACATATGGATTGAGATCTTCAGAAAGAAGGAATAAAAACAAATATAAAAGAATGAAGAATGGAGAATGAAATGAAATGAGACCAATTTGAGCTTTACCTACAAAGTCCCAGAACAGGACATCACACTTGGTGCTCCTCAGGGGTGGAGAATGGAACAGAAAACAAAAGTAAAGAATCTCAGAGAGGACCACAGTAAGCGTTTCACCACTGTTAAAGTGCGGCCAAAGAACTGGTCCTTAATAGTCTGGACAGTAGTAGAGTGTGAAAAAATGACCAGAACTGGATTTTAAAACATTTACTCTCAAGACATCAATGAGGAATGGACTGAAGATTCCTCAGAGTAGGTATCAGAGACCATTTAACTATGGTTACAGTAACCCAGTGTCAGACATGGGAGGAGAATGTATGCAAGGGTTGGAAAGATCTGAAGAACTTGAAAGAAATGGATGACCATGTTGTAAGAGAAAAATAAGAAAGAGGACAATATTAAGAAAGACTCCAACTTACTTGATGTGGGCCACAAGATGGAAAGTTTACCAATTAAAAATGGGGGTATGCAAAAAGAATTGCAGCTCTGTATGTATCGGAGGAAGATGTATACAATTTTGGATAAGCTGGATTCAAAACGGTTTTGATACATCACGTGAAGATGATTCAGGACATCTTAGGATCACTCAAAGGTGATCCAAGGCACGTGGAAATCTTAAAGCTTCAAATTCAGGTGTAGGCTGAAGATAGACTTGTGAAATTATTTGTGTATAAATGATAATGAGGGCATGCATGAGAATAAAGATGTATATTGTTACAATACAGAGTAAAGGGTGAAGATGAATTTCAGTGAATGGCTGAGTCACAAAGAACAGCAGTGTCAGCAGCCTCATACTTCATGACAGTGACGCACGTTTATAGGAGAACTCAAGATAGGGAGCATCCGGTGTGTCAAGTGTTACTTGTCAGGGAAATAAAATGAGAGTCTCAAAGTAATTTAAAAAATTTTTACAACATGGAATTTTAAAAGCTGTAACACTATTAAAATCAATTTTCATGTGAAATTTAATGTAGCAGCATTCTCTGCAGAATCCAAAACTTGAATATCAGGAAACTGATATTGAAGATTACTCTTTAGAATTAAATGCCTATGAATCAAAATGTGTGGAGCTGCAACTGAAAAGAAATCATTTATCTGGGAAATTTATCTGGGGACTATATATTGGGAGAGAATATGTAAAATTCCAAGAAGAATCACTGTGCACCTTATTTCAAAAATCTTAGAACAATAGATTTTTAAATGATCCCGTATTTTTACTCGTTAAACCCAGAGGTACTGACAGGTTGAAACAGGACATTTCACTGATAGCTGTTCCATTTAAAGCTAGAATGTTATAGTCTCTGATACAATATAGGGAAAGAGCTTGCTTCTATGATCTTATTCAAGTTGTTGGAAAGACATTACTCTTGAGAGATAATTACAAAAATGTGTCCTATGTCTAAGCATCTTGAATTAACGTCAGTTTAATATTGTTAGAAAAGTAGATTTTTGTACTCGACCTCGGTAATAAAAATCAAAACCTCTTCACTGATGTATTGAAAGACCCCACCAATATCGTTTAACCAGTAGAGGTTAGAAGAACCAGTACCTTAAGTGTCTTTCATTCTTGATGTACTAGGTTTGAACGGTAACTATGGACTCCTCCCTATGAATAAATAGGAAATATATTTCAATTATATTATATTACTCCTTTTGAATTTGTTCTACTTTCTATTTCCTGCTAGTCCTATTTTAATATAAATACCATAAGTTATTACAACTTTATTAAATAATATATTTTAACATCTATTTCTGGAGTCATCAATTTAAGTTAAGCCCTTTCTGTTCTCATACGTGAGATGGTCTTTGCCCTCACTTGTTCAGCGACTTTTCTTTCACCCATTGTTCCCTCTAATATTTGTCTTCCATGTCAGTAGTTTCTCTTTGCCTGTAAGGCTCATAGCATTTACATTGTTCTGTAATTACAATTGCTTTCTATTAATTTTAGATTATTTTCTAAAAATCAAAAAGCATAGTCAACATCTATAATATGACATGCATGGATATTTTATTCACTGTAGAATTAAAATCAAAGCTGGACCATAGAGAAAATGTAATTCCAAGTTGCTAAAGTATGAGACTTAAAAGTCTTTGCAATTGAAATAAAAAAAAATTGTACATGTATGCACACAAGATTGAAGTTTTCTCAAGAAATAGTCTCTTTCCTCAACCTTCGGAGACTTGATTTATGACATCCTGAAACTTTTTTTTAACACACATCCTTTCTAGTTTCAGTTCTAATGGAATTCAATATATTTCTCTTTTTTGGGATGCCTCTGTTATTTATTCAAATAAACAAACAAAGTCATAAACAAATCTTTCAAAGTCAGAATGTGAGAGCCACATTTCATAAACATCACATTTCTGCACATTTTAACCTCTCTTCCCCTCACATGTGAATGGCATTTTGGTGTGGTACAGAATTTGAAGTTCTTAATTGTCCCTCCACCCCTAGATTTTTGAGGTATTTCTATGCCTCTTCTTTTAAATAGCATAGAAGAAATTTGTGCTGACAATTCTGTCTCCAGAGTCAGTTTTCTTTTAGTTCGTGTCTTGTTTCCATAAAATCTCTCCAATCTCTTTTAGTGAAGTTTGTCAGTGTTTCTCATATGATACCCACCCCGGGATTCACAGCTTTAATGCTTACATCAAAGGGACTTTTTTAAGAGATAGAAGGCAGACCAATGTGAAAAGTTTTGCTTTCTTAAATTTTCATCAGAATGTTTTAATGTATCTATTTTATACAAAAATATAATAGTTGTCTGACTTTCTAGATGTATCAAAAATAGTGTTCTTTGTATAGGCCTTCTAAAGTTTACCTTGAAATACTTTCAGACAATCTTTAACCAAAGAGTCTGCATATAGTCTTTATCAGGGCTAAGTCTGAACAGAGATTATATGAGTTAGTTTTCACTCATGTTGTTCAAAAGCTATGAAATTTCACTATTTGATTTACACCTATGGCAATATATTACCTATATAAAAATGGATGACCAAAAAATGTACCCTGAGAAAATGTTAAACAGTAGCTTCAGAAGTTCACTGAAGGAGAAAAGGCAATCTTATATTTTTCTCAAGTGAATAATCAGATGGGTGGGCCTCAGGAGAATGTAGTATTTTGTGTGACTCTGAATTTTAAGACCATTACATATAGTAAGATTCATGGTACAATGAAGTTAATATCAGAATATCTGATATACCAAAATATTTCTAGTGCAAATTTATATCCTTAAGCAACACAGAAGCAACAAATTCAAAGAATAAAGCTGATATAGTTAAAGACAGTTATATAACCACATTTATACTTGTCTTACCAAGTTTTGAGTAAAAAGAGAAAGATGTTGATATTGGACATGTGTTGTATATCGTTGCAATCATAAAGGTTATAAGAAAGCATGAATAAATTAAGTATTTAATAAAGTTTTTTTTGGTGATGTGAGTTTAGGAAATTTCAACAGATTAAAAATTCCCCTCCATAGTGCATTGGATAAAGCACTGGAACTGAAGTTGAAAGGACAGGTAAAATGTAAGGGTTCAGAGTAGTCCTAAAAGGAAAGATTTGCCCTTAAAGCACATCTATTTTTTTTTAGCACACTGCTTTCTCTTTTCTGACACTGGGTTAATTTAATACTTGGATATTCTTCACTTAGAACTTCCCTGGATTCCAAAAGGTAAACATGATCCAGTTTCAAAGTGTTATAAATCATATGTAATTAAAATAAAGTTTTCTTATTTTTACATTTTCAATCCTCAAAATTTCATTAGTCTGCAGTGAGTCTCATATCAGAGAGGTTTAAGAACAGTTGTGGTAAAAATTGGGGAAAACCAGAGTGAAGAGATTTCTAAGTGTGGAAAAGGGATTTTTTTTTAATCTGGAGAAACTCTTAGGCACCCGAAGCTTTTGCTCACCTTCTGAAAATGGGAACAAAAGGCCTGTTCTGAAAGGCGTAAGAGGACTCAGCAGTGCTACAGGGAGCAATCTCCTTTGCGTCATTTTGCGCCTGGAACCAAGCAGCGCACGCACCTGGGAAAGGTTGCCTAGCTTCTCTTGATCTGCTCTGCATACGCAGCACACAAGATAGTTGAGGGTCAGAAGAGGAAAAGGCAGAGCTGGGGTGTGGCATGTGGTAAGCAGAAAACAAAGCTTTAGAAACCTTGTCTACCGCAATGCTCTGGAAGAAACAACTTTTAATAGTGCACTACAGCAAATACCATTCTAATGCATTAAGTGACGCTGCAATTTCATAATTAAGGGTCAGTGTTACTCTGTGTCAATACAAACTATTTCTTATTGTATTTCATTTGATTAAGGAAAAAATGTTGGTTTGACAACATACCATGTGTGTCTTGATGTACTATTTGGATCTGAGCCTACATTTGGATAAATATTATCCCTGAATATTCACAGACTTAAAATTCTCTTATGAAACCAGGACAAAGAATTATGTACACCTTTAGATGCAAACCAAACCCAACATGAACTAGGTCCTCGATGGGTATGAGAGACTTCCTAATAGAAAATTGTGCCAGATCCAATTACACTAAACAGAATAAATTGAAATAGGCTGGAAATTAGTTACTTCCTAATCAATATTATAATGAAATTCTAGCTTGGCCACTCTCAGCTCTGGTTCCTTTTAGCGTTGTACTGTTTACATTATCTTGTTTTCTTCCATGTGCACCATGTTTTAGCGGCCAGGTGACAAGTATGTTCTGTGGCACAATAGTCTTATTGGCATCTAGTCACACAGGAGAGTGACAGACCCCAGCACCTACTGGCCTGGGACCTCTTTCTTCTGTGAACATATCTATATTTATGTCTCAGTGCAGAAGGGCCCTGCGGTGATAAACTAGAGAACTTATTGATGGTTTAAGTCACTTCATTTAATTCAGGTTTACAAAGATTATAAGGTGCATCTCAATGTCAGATAGTCTGCCATATAAGACTGTGTGCAGAGTTGATTGCTAGGGAAGCACCATCATGAAAAACATAGCAGAAGTCCAGACTAGCTTGATGATAAATAAACAATGAATAGGCAGAATATATAACTTTTAAGGCTTTTAACTTAATTATAGAATGCCACTTAAAACCATCTAAGATAATTAGTAAAACAAACTGTGCTATTTCTGGATAATGGAAGAGTAGGTACTCATTACAATTTGATGTAAACCTATGTACACTGGTATTTATCATGAAATGAAAAAGATAGATTTCAAAATAATAAGTGTGTTATGGTTACAGATTTGTAATACATATGAACTTAAATGTATTCATATATAACTAAATCTAAGTTGGGAAAATATAAATCAGACAGTCCGCAGTTATTATTGTAGGAAGTGGCATGTTTGGGGTGCTAGGTAGAGTTTATATCTGAATTAACAGACATGACCTCTGTGTGTGTATATGTGTGTATGTGTGTGTGTGAGTGTGTGTGTGTGTGTGTGTGCAAGTAGGTTTCTTATTTCCAACATTCAATTGCTGAAGGGAAAAGCAGTAAAGGCAGCCCACTGTACAGAAATTTACAACAAAATTTTTTAGCCAATATTTAAATGTCTGTGGATATAATGGTGAGCAAAATCAAGCAATCTCCTTGTTTTCTTAGACAAGACTGAGACGGAAAACTATGTCTTAAGGGACTCTTCAATGACAGGAATATTATTTTCCCTTAGGAGTTTAATAGGGCATTGTTCTGAGAACACAGATTTATGCTTGTTTGGAATTGGAGATTGAAAAATGACTGTTTTGAAAAGTGGGTTGCTACGCTTTAAAAAATGCAGAGCAAAGATCAAAAGCTACTGCTTTTTCTTGTTTGTGCTATTGTTTTATGCAGGCCCTTCTGATTTCCCTTTCCTTATTAGAGCATACAGCACTAGTTCCGTGTCATTGGGACAGGAGAACTCCAGCCTTATTATCCTCCCTGCAAGTTCTGCTTGTCTAACACTGTTGACTGACAAAGCTAGTGACAGTCACTTGGATCACAGCCCTCCTCAGCCACACGTTGCAGAGGGCTGGGAAGCATCACGCTTGGGACAGAATGTACAGTGTGAGATGCAAACCATTTTCATGGCTACTTCCGAGCACCAGCTAGAGTCACACCAGCATTCAAACAATTTGGAGTCCCGTTTCCCTTCCCTTTTCCTTTTTATCAAACCAGCTTTCCCTTTTCCGTTTTAGCTGACCAGCCTGTGGTAACTTCAGAAAAAGTCCCACGCTGAGCTTTGTGTTCTCCTGCTCTTGCTTTTCTCAGCCCTTGTGGCAGCATAGCTCACATGTGAATTATCCCCCACTGACATAGAGCTCTCCCTTGGCAACAGGCCATGATGGTGTTGTAGGCAGCTAAGTTAGATAGGAATGGTACAGGCAGTCAGAGAGGACTAAGCCTTTAAAGGACCCAGTATGGAAGACAAGACACCTTGCGACTGTGGGAGAGACAGGCTCTTCTGCTGTGGGCCGGATCTCTGGACAAAAGGTCAAACAAATGCACCAATATACTTCCCTAGGGATGGATATCAGGGATTGATATTCTAAATAGGTATCAATCACCTTGAAAAAGCTAGGAATAGCCACTAACCCAGCCCACTACAGGAAAAGCCCCTGTTCTGTATTCATGTTTGACTGCTTCGTGACTTGCTTCCTTATTTGATCCTAATTTAATCAATTTTACCTGAGCAATTATACTTATAATTGTATTGGTTGACCATAGCTTTGTCCCATCTTATGTCCACCTTGTGAGTTCCCATGTGTCCCACCTTGCACCTGCCTCACCTCATGGTTTTACTCTATAAAAATCCCTAAAAAAGGCAAGTTCCTTGGCAATCCACTTGGGTCTACTTCTGTCTCTCTCTGGGACAGAAACTTTCTCAGGATTGAGAGAAATAGTAGGTAGGGGAGTATTATAATTATTTTATATATAAAGTGAGTGTCCCAGTGAATAGAAAGTATTGAGTTGTGTCTTTAATTTTATCCACTGTGCATACATCAATATGTTAAATATACCTCAAATTTGTTTTTAAGATTAACCCCTCCCATTATGTTCTTATCTTTCTATAAGACAGCAGATATGCATTTTCTTTTCATTCTCATGCCTTTTGGGTTGAAAGTGAATACTCAGAATAAAAATTAATTGCTCTGCAAGTCAGGAAAAAAATGCCATTATTGCTAATGTAAATTAGGTTGTGTAATTTTTAGTGGATAGAGGCAGAAGTTTTAAATCAAAAATTCCAAATCATCTCTTGAAAATTATATTACTGATCAGTCTTGTTATTTTATTATAGGAACAAATGCTCATCAAAAACTCACCCTATCCCAGATACAAAAATAGTCTCAAACTTCTGCATGAAAGCTAGAAAGATTAGGTAAATAATGCTTTTTTAATTCTGAGTGGTCTGTGGGTAAAGTTTATTTTAAGAGTTGATTTTTAAAAATAGAATATAAAATCAATTTATGAAGTTTTTAAAAAGTTGGTCTCAGGAAGATGAGGCAGGAGGATCGTTCTGAGTTCAAGCCCAGCCTGGGCTATATAAGTGAATTCAAGGCCAGCCTGAACTGCATAGTGAGACTGTGTCTCAAAAAGACCAACCAGAAAAAAATCCCAAAAAGTCAGTGCTTATACCTATCTCACTGTACTGTGTACTAATTGAGCAAAACATTTCATCAGGGTCCCTAAGAAGCTCTGCCTTGTATTTTCATGGAAGGCATGGTTTCAGTTGGTGGTATTATAAAATGCTATGATGTAAATGCTATAAAATTCTGAAGCTAAATTGTGGAATGGATAAAAATATAGACAGAATTTAGGGTGTTCTACACCAAACACTTTGGTAAAAATAGAAAATTCAACTTATGCAATTTTATTATGCATACATAGATGCATGTTGACAATAAAAGGCTCCAATCTATATATGATTTTTAATTTGAAGAGTGTTATTGGACCTTTATTTGGACAGTGATTGTCAAGTACTGTGAAGGCCCATTAATAAGTGATTTACTATATGTTAAGATTTTTTCCAAGCCAGATCATATTTATTTGTCTATCAATATATAATATAAATCTCTTTCAATTATGTAACTACAATCTTTATATTGCAACATGGATTTTGATTTAAAACAAAAATTGTCAATTACTTGTTTTCTGGAATATGTCTTCCAGCTATATTAAGTTTAGATCCTTAACTACAGTGTCAGAATGATCAACTATAAATCTTACCAATAAGGAATATATGTTTCTGTGGTTTTTCTTTTCTTTCTTTCTTTTTTTTTTTTTGGTTAATTAGTATTACAGGCTACAAGGTAGGTGTTTAATAAATAGTTAAAATAAGTGAGTTAATGAAAATTGGTTAAAACTTGAAAGGGTTTCCTTTTTTCTTGAAATTTTAATTTTTCTTCAAGTAGTAGGAGTTTGGATCTTGGAATCCATAACTGGTGATTGCTATTATCTACAAAATTCATCTTCTTATTCTGTTTTACTTTTTTCTTTAAAAATTACTAATTTGTTCTCCATTGTTCACATCAAGTGATTCAAATTAAGTTGATACACTTGTTTAAAAAATTTGGGTGACAGTTTCTGCTGCATCTGTCCAACAGGCACTGAGTCCCTTACACAGATTGCTTGTGAGTGTCAGTAAGCACAGCCCAGGATTCCTGCCGCACGAGGGTTAGAGTCCGGGGTCCCATGCCTGTTTCTGAGCTCTGGGCTTGGTAGTCTAGTATTTTCCTAGAGCACATCTGCTTCAAGCAGTCGCCTAAAAAAGAAGAATGAAAGAAATAGAAGTTCAATCTACCCAGATATACCTAGTATGTAAAAAGCACCACCATTCTAGTTGTTGGTTCAAGACACAAGAAAAGAGATCCACCATCCCTTTTAAAACCCTCATTCTGTAATATTAAAATCCTTCCTGCATATGTGAAGATCCTTGCTCATGTCTAAAACATTTCCTAGAGATTAATAAGGAAATGAGGGGCTCTCCCACGTGGACAATTTGAATAATTATTCCTGCCTTCATGTTTCAGTAGGTTGACTTTTAATACATCAACCAAACGTAGTAGCTGGAGAGCCGTTGCTCAGGGAAGCAGGACGAAGGGAGAGAGGAGGAAGGCCTGTGAAGCAGGGGTGGATGAGAGTCGGGCTGATCCCCATGGGGACAGTGACACTGCACATGCTTGAAGAACCACAGAAAAGATACTGTGAGGGGCCAGATTATCATCTCTACCAGTCATTATAGTGGGTAACTGTAGAGTTAGATACTGTTGAAAGTGCCCTTTTGCCTAAATTGTACAAATATAAGTATGTTCCAATTTAATTTCAGAGAGTGATACTAAAGAGTAATGTTATTATAATACTAAAATTGAAATACAACTAAGTTGCTAAATAAAATTCAATGTATTCTGCATGCATACACACTTTAAAACATACATGGATTTTTTTTTGAGAATAAGGGCTTAGACAAGAAAACGTTTTCAAAATTCTGAGGACATAATTTTCATAATTCTTTGGTCGAATATACTCTTAGAATTATGTACCAGATATTGAAACAAACAGTATTTTACAAGTGTCGGAGTGGGAACAACTGCCTTAAAATCTGCAAGAAAGTTGTGACAGCCAAAAACTTGGAGTAGAAAAGTTTGAATTATTTAAATTAAATCATTCTTTTCCTGAAAAAAATATCACAGACTTAAAAGGCAATAAAGTGGCAGAAACATCTCCTGCTGCTAAGCGGGAGGAAGCTTGTCCTTCTTGGTATATTAAAAACTATTTCTCGGTTTTCCTTTTTGTCTATTTCCTGTTTCATCAACATCATTAAAGCGTGTTCTCTGCTTCAGTCCTTTGGAGATGGTCACTAACTCTCCTGTCTTCTGTATTCTGGCGGGGATCATGTATCTGGGTCTCCTTAGTGATACTCTAAACACAGTTTTTCAGTCCTCCCATACGGAGCACATGCTTTTGGCAGAATTCCTCTTGTGTGGGAGGCCCGCTAAGCGCCATTCACACACTTGCCTCCCAGATGTGGCCCCAGGGGCTCGCTCCTGTCTCACTGTTTCAACAGCCAGACGTTTGTTGTTTAAAGCTGGTCTCCAATATTTAATGTGGGACAACCCCAGGGAGCCTTTGTGCACCTATTTATTTATTTATTTGTTCAGTGTATTTTAGTTTTGAGGTTTTCTGTACGTGTCTGTTTTTTTCTTTTCTTCCTCTGAGTATGCTAAAATTGTGAAAATCGTTGCCTCCAGAAAACAGAAAGCCCAACCTGCCCACTGATTATTTTAATTGCGTAAACTAGAGACAGCAGGGGCTTTTGGATGAGGCCGGTGGAAGAAAAGAGAATGGAAATCAGTTTGTGTCCAGGACGGTCAGATGTTGTGTCCCCTACGGAAAAACCAAGAAATGGAAATAGAAATTGGGCATCAGAAAGAGGATCTCTATTATTATTATCAATAAATTTTACCATTACAGATTGATTGTTTATGGACCTGTTAGTGAAACAAAGGGCTGAAATCTATAAAGAAATAAACACACAAACAAACAAATTAATAAAGAAGGAGACTTTCAGAGGAAGTGGGGAGGTGAGGTGTATAATAATATTTATATTTCTTATCTAAGGAAAGCCACTGCCGTGACCACGTCAGGTGTACGACTGCAGCATTTGCTTCTGGCAACAGAACTTTGAACAGGAACAAAACATGCAGTCATTTCCCACCCGGTGTGTCCTTTGGGGCTTACGCAGGACATGGGCACACCTGGAAGATGACTATTTCAGGCAAGAATTTTGCTTCCACTCCATGACTTAATCAGTTCATTGTCTGGGAGGGAGCCAGAGACCGTGTCTGAAGTTGAAATCTTGACTGTTTTTATTGTGGTGGGTTGGAGCAGAAGGAAGGAGAGACGTAGCAAGCTAGGAAATAGCCACAGAGCTGTCACGGTCCCAGGCAGACTAATCAAAAGCTTGGGGGGCATATGGCTCCCTATGAGGTTGTTACCTAAAAATTAATATTGCAAATGTCACTCAGCAAACAACTGAGGGAAGCACATTACCCACAGGAAATGACCACAATTCTTTATCATCTGGGCCCTGTCACTAGGAAATACTCAGTGAGGAGAAGGAACCAATCCCTTTGGAGTTCAGGCTGCTCATGACCATTCCATGTTTGTTGTTATCCCATACTATCACATTTTAAAGTGCACAAGACACAAAAAATGTCCACATACTTGAGCTTGTTCTAATCACATCTGAGGTAAATATGATCCATTCATACTTTTCAAATAAAGAAATTGAGAGTTGCTTCCCGGCAAGAAAAGAAAATAAAGGAAAAAAATAGCCCTTTGGAGAGTTAGGCTTACATTTTATTGTCTTTCTACTATACTGGAACCACTTTTAGCAACCCATAGGATTTTAAGACTTTACACAGAATCATGAAAACAATCACATCATAATGTGAGCTGTACCATAGAGTAAGATGTATATTATAGCAATATGGACTTTCATTTCTCAATTTTCATTTTTTTCAATCAATCAGTGGAAAGAAGTCAAATTTTGTTTAACTTTTACCAAAAGTTTTTTTTCTGATCTTGGAAGCGTAAGTGTTTTTCTGGGCTGATTAACTCTGAATCAGAACATGATATCACTCAGCGCTAACATCCTTGCAGGAGGTCTGAATGTGGATGAATGTCCCATACATTTATGAACCACTTTTTTCTTCTTTTTAAAAATCATCTCAGCAATTGTTGTTTGTTTTCCAGAAATGAGTGTTTTTTATTTCCACCAGAAAGCACAGTTTTTATATAGATTGTTTTGCTTGCTGGGTGAGGCAAGTGAAAAAAAAGCAGAACAAAACTTGTTCACAGTGAGAGCCATTGTATAATTGACTGAATGTTAGGTTAGCTATCCACAGCAGAACTTTCTCATGCTACCTTAGGAATGAAAAAATGTCCTGATTAATACTGTTCTTCAGGTTCAGAAGGTTAGAAGTGATTCGATATCCATGAATGTGGTCTGGTCTTATTTTAAGAAAGGCCCTCTGGGTCATGGGGAGTTGTGTCAAAGTATGTGTTATGTTATGTTATTTTGAAAATGACAGCTTGGAGAGAGAAAATTGAGCCATCTTTTTCAAAAGAACTCTGCCCTTCAATAGAAGTCATTTCCCACACATTTCACTCATTCTATGGAACGTAGACTACCATATTTTACCACACATTTATTTTTAGTAACTTTATTTTTGAAGTTTATAATGAGCTTCTGTTGCTAAATATTTATCCTTAGATGCTGGTAAATGCATTGCTCATAAAAATAACTTTTTATTGATCTTATTATTTTAATTGTTTATCTCTCTGAAGGAACTATTGGACATGTATATTTATTTTTATCAATACGTAATTTTAAGTGAATTTCAGTTTTCTTAACTCAGGAAAATGAACAATATAATCAAATTTGTCTATGTTCCTGAATTATAATAACATAAGCAAGCCCTTGAACAGTTGAACAAACAGTGTAGCTTGGAGGCTGAGACAAAATTTATTTCATCATGGACTGTCAAGTTGGTTTTACAACTTCATGGCCAACAATCAATTATCTTCAAGTCTTAAAGTGAAGACAGAGCCTCCCCCCACACTGCCCCGGAGAAGGCTGTGTCCAGGCAGGTGAGCATTTCTGTGATGATCAGTTCACTCTTGTACTCTAACCTCCCTGAGATTTTGAATGTCTTTCTCTGTGTGCCAGAATGTTCTGAGTTATCAGCTTCCTTTCCCACAGGCAACCTCTGGGTTTATGACTGAGCCAACCAACCAACCAAATAAGCTGTTACAGTGCTTCTTATAAAACAAACCTTAATCAATAAGTCCCATCCATACATTTATTATGATCCAGCTTTCTATTGTTTCTGTCTTAATCCTACAGCCAGTCTACGGCCATACCACCCTGAACGTGCCCAATCTTGTCTTAATCCTACACCTCTGGGGTACATTGGTATTCTTCTTCCCTTCATTTTTGTTGATATTAATGAGTAGGTTAGGCAAGTCGAGGCATTCACCGTACTCTATCACAAATTTGGGATTTCAGTCTAATTACAGGTTTAGATAGAGGGAGAAATATGCACATAAACCTTGACAAGGACTGACAGAACTTCTGGGAAGGACTATTCGGGTGCACATTTAAAGGGGAGATTCACTTCCTCAGACAGTGACTAGGGTTGCTTCTACTGGCAAAGAAGATAAAGAAGGCTGTCCAGTTGAAGGGTCCTAGCTCTCCCACTTAATCAGAGTTTGCTTATATGTCCCCATTCCAAATGTCAGTCTCCCATTGCTTCCGAGTAAGTACTCTAGCTTCAGTAGAAGAAACTTTAGTAAAATTTTAAATTTAGTGTGGGTTATAATTCAGCCACTCCAAGTGAAACTTTGGGTTTCATCTTCAGAAATATTGGCCTCTGGCTATAAAGATAGGATTTCTTTCAGGGCCAGTCCACACACTTCTGGCATCCTTACACAGACCATGAACTGAGAATGTAACACCCTAGACCATCCCTTTCTTCCCTAAGTTTTCTAGAGCAGTCTAGTTTAAGCAAACAATCCAACTATATACCCTGTTTTCACTAATAAGGTCAAACGCAGTAAACACTTGGTCATTCCAAACCTTTTCCTAAATATGCACTAGGAGAAAGCACACTTATATGGCAACTTTTTTCTTTCTCTCTTCAGACAATGGCTCATTATGTTGCCCAGACTGGTCTAAAACTTCTGTGTGCATGGGACACTCTGGCCTCTGCCTCCTCCATAGCTAAATGTGATAATTTGAGCAATCATTTTGCTGCTACATGTGAGGGACTGCCAGGGCTTCATCAGATCAGAAAACCAATTCTGGAAACTCAAAGATCTGAGAGACTTAAGATTTCCTTCCTCTAAAACAACTCTTAGTATGTAATTCTGAATTAGCTTTAAATCAGAGAAGCATAACAACTTCATACATGTGTGTTTGTAATCCATATCACCCAGCAGCCGGTGCTGGCCAAGTCATCTCTGTAAACTTGCTGTTTGTGTTTGAGGGTGGAGCCTGAAATCATAATGTAGGACAGAAAAGATGGGTGCAGCAGGGAGGGAGCAAGAGTGAACTGAAACTCAAACTGTAAGCTGGCAAGAGCCCAACGCCTGAGTTAGTTCTTGTTACCTAGATTCTTGTGAATGTCCCTGCTCTGCAGAAACTATCACTCTTTGTTATGGATCTAAACATACAAACACACACACACACACACACACACACACACACACACACACCTGGCCAAAGAATCATAGAAACTGTAGATGCTTGGCTGGTGACAATGTTGCAGCTGGCAAGCAACAAAACAAGCAACAAACCAAAGCAAAACAAAACAAAATTTGGCTGCTTCTCCATTTCTCCACTTGAAATACCTTTTGTGTCCCAGCACCACTGGAAATAAGCAAAAGAGAGAATTATAGGCAGTGTTGTTTGCCTTCACCCACATGAGTCCTTAGAAAACCGTAAAATTCTACTTGCTTCTCTGTTTTCTTTGGCACCTACTACATCTTCTATGCATTTCAGATTTTCCTGCTGCAGTGCAAGTATATTCTTGTTTTCCTTCATGTTTATTTTTAGGATCCAGCTGTATAGAGTGTTAAATAAATATCTGAGGACTTTCTCCTAAAGTTTTCAAATTGCCTCACCAGTACAGCTCATTGAATACCTTAAAGTCATCTTTGAAGTATTTAGAAAACCAGCCCACTATTACTAAATTTCAGATGTTCTTCCACAAGGGTTTTTCAGCATAATTTTTCATCAGAGCATCAACAGAGTTCACAATATAACACTTTTCAGATAATATTAGTATAGAGTGTGGCGTGCATGTGTGATGAGTTTCATCTATAAATGTCTCTAATGACCTTCTAGAATCGATAAGATTGCACTGTGCTGTGCATAGTGTGCGTGTCCTCTCTCTCCTGTTCTGATTTTAGGGTACCCATCATGTAGTGATTGGAAGGAGAAGATGAATTTCACAGACATAAGTTGATAGTGTGATTTTGTTTGCCGGATTTTTTTTTTCTTTGTGGTACTGATGACTGAACTCAGGGCCTTCACAGAATTGGTTGGTCAAGATCCTCAGGTAAATCCACTGGGATTTCAGTCACTTCTCACTGCATCATTTTGATGAAAATAGGTTATTTAAAAATCTTCTAAGATATGATTATTGCACAGATTTCTCTTATTACCTTGTACTTGACAGAAACTTTGCAAACAGTAGAGACACAAAACACAATATTTACACAGAAGGAGATTATGCCAGAAGGACTTTAAAGTGTTTGTTAGAGAAACACAAACAGAATTAATGTTGAAGCAAAAAAGAACCCAGCCAGAAAGGCTCACATTGTTTAATAAATGATTTGGGTGGAGGATGAGGGAGGGTTTGGACAAAATATTAAACTTTCTGATAGTGTGTTCCCATTGTATGATTGAAATTCCCCTCCCTTATTGAGCAACTTCCCTTTACTTAGATGATCCTTATTAACTAAATGTGCTCATCTGTTTCAGTTAACTGAAAGACAAAAGATACGCACATCACATTCAGATATGCAAAGAGCAAAAGCCTGTTTATTAATTTAAATCTCATCCAAACTTTCCCCTAATACCTATCATGGAAAGGTAAGAGTGCTCTTAAATTTGTTTCCTTAAGGAGTATTGTCTTACTTAGGAAATCAATTTCTCTTATTTTCTCTGGGATATTGAGTGAGGAGATAGTCTTGAAAGGACTGTATAGCTTCCTTGCTGGTGTGTGGCTCCTTGGTGACCATAGAAATGAATGCCGTCTTTGTTATTGTGGATGCCCTAGTAACATTTGGCCCCGGCTTTCTAACTACTTTAGTGTATACTCATGACTTTATGGTGAACCTGGATGCTATTGCTCCTGGGATCTGCTGGCCCTCATGCTTAATATGGACACCTTGGAGGCTACATCTGACCTTCAGTCCTCAGCAGCACAGCCTCCCTGTAGACCTGGTCATTTTGCACAATACCTTCAAGCAAGTACCTTGCCTCTATTCTCAGTTCTCTGCTATTCCTTTGGGCAAAGAATATCTGCATTTCTATTCTATTGCTGAGGATTCAAGGGTGTCTCAGGAAAGCTCGCTCTTGGTCTCCATCTCAGGTCTCAAGTTGCGTGCTGCTGTTCACAGGGACACTGTTGTGACCTTAGGTCTCGAAGAAGGTGAGCAGGAAACCTGTGAGAAATAGCCCAGTGAAAGGCCCTTTCCTTTCAGCCTGGTTTCTAGCACCTAAACTCCACTGATGTATTCTATTCTAAGATCACCAGAGACAGGTTCTTATTTTTGCAACCTACTGAATGCTCAGTAACATCTATTCCAACTGATGAATCCCCACTTTGTGAAGTATTCACTGTTCTTAGTTTCAAGTTGACTGCTTGTTTTAATTATCTGTTGATGGAATTTATCTAGCCTTCTCTCACTCTTTTCCAGGCTCATGTGGATGCATGTTTTACATGTATCAATTCTGGGCTGGAATTATTTATGTCAAAGTCATTTTTCTTCTTATCATAGATTCTTCTTTGGTCATTCACAACATTGTAATTTTCAGCTGGACATTAGTGACTCTCTAGTATATCAGAATGGCCCAAACAACTCCTCAGAGTTGAGAAACCCATGTTTCCCTGTGCACTTGTAATGTCTTATGATGCTTCATCTTAGGCTATTTCAGTCTTTGTTATTAAACCTTGGCCAACTTGCCATCGTCTCTTGCCAGAGATGTTCCCTGTTTCCTTTGGATCCACCGTAACAGTGCTTTAAGAATTTCTCCATACTGCACATTGAAGATTTTTATCAAGATGAAAAATGCTACCTGATTCTCCTTCCCCATTCTAAACCACATTGAAGTATTTATGCTTATTAGCATAGGCACTCTGAAAGGAAAAGTAAAAGAAAAGGTAAGAACTGGCCACATGTGTTGATGGACCAATGGATGCCTAGGTTTCTTCCTTCTTTTAATTACTGTAAATAATGCACCATGAGTATGGGTGCATGTATATCTCTTATAATCCGTTGTCAGTAGTTTCCAATACAGATTCAGGCATAGAATTGTTAATCATATGATAATTATAGCTTTTAAAAACATTTAAAAAATCTCTTCTGTTTACCACAATGGCTGCAACATTTGACATTTCTAAGAACAGTGCCCAAAGGCTACACCTTCTCCACTTTTGTTCAACTCATTAGCCAGGACAGAGGTTGACTTGATCGCCATCCTCACATAAAGCATCTCCAAGCTAATCTGCTGAGGACACCAGCCCTAAAGTCTAAAGTTTGGTTTATGTATGCCATAGGATAATAATGTGTTCATAATGACACCTCTAAGGCTTTGTCTGTGCCTCTCAGGAGGACATACTTCTCCAATTCCCTTTTGCTAGCATGTCCTTGTACCTTGTGCTGGATGCTACTTGCATTGGGAGGTTTGCCTGGTCCTGAGCTCTGGTCACAAGGAGTACCTGGAATTGCCATTAGTTAGTTGAAGATACCTCTTATAACACAGCCAACATCTGTGGACCTCCATCACCCATTCTGTTCAAAGAATTATTCCTTGTACCTAGATAGTTCTAGGGAGAAAGGTTTCAACAAAAGTATGTTAGGTAAATTAATAAATACATATGACTGTTTGGTGACGAGATCAAATTGGGCTGGAACAGCACTGAAATCTGTCCTGTGATACATGATACTGAATGTCTTTTCAAAACATTATTAATTGTTCTAGTAATAATACTTGGTCACATGGGAATTTGCTAAATTCTTTATTCCTTTTAGCAGCTGAAAATATGAAATGAGTTCACAGAGGTGGAATAGTTTCAAGCAATGGAAGACCAAGATTAAACTGCTTCTTATTTCCCCTCTGAGAAGAAATCATTTATCTCTATCTCAGTTCATGAAAGTCCTGGATAAAAATAAAAATGCGAATTTATAAAATAGGGCTCACTTTTTGAAATACTCTTATAAAATGAGTCCTGCAATTTTGTCTTTTTATTTGAACTCTTCTGATGCAGTCTTCCCCACAAAGATATAACCTGTGTTAGAGGCAACCCCTGCCTTGTCGGATTTAGGAACCTTGGAGGGTCCTTCAGTGGAGTCGTTTGGTAAAACTCAGCTTCCTCTGCTGAGTGTCGAATGATGGACTATCAGTCCTCATTTACTTTGCAGATGGAGGAAGAATTCCCAGAATTAAAGATCTATTGATTATGTCTTTGGGGTCTGCAAGGCAGGAACTAATTAAAAAATGAAAAAGGAAGATAAGAAATGTTCTCTCTCAAATTAATTCTGTAACATTAGGGTCATCTCCTATACTAGTTGTTACTAACTTGGGGTGATGTTCATGTCTCCCTCAGCCCTCACAAGTAGGCATCTGGTGATGATTGGTGACATTTTTATTTATTCCAACAGAAGAACTGTTACTTGTGGTAGTGATAAAAGTCATTAGATGTGTTTGATATTCTGTAATGCACAGGGAAGCCCCTAAACCAAAGCATTATTGGGCCCAAAGGTATCTTGAGGATGGAAGTTGAAGAACCTGTTCCATAAGGATGAGTCTTTTTATACCCTTACTAAGCAGAGAGATCTTCTGATGATCTGCCTTCTACTTGGCTTGGGCCTGAGTACTTGTGGTCAAGACTCTCCAGAGCTGGTACCTCCCTTTAGGGAGCAGGAATATGTGGCCCAATGGAAGTGTGGGTCTTCTGTGATCTCTCAACATCATTTTTGGGACTTGACAATCCCAAGGGTAGCTAACCCACCTGTGTGCAGCTGAAGGTCACACATGTTTGGGGAATATAATGCCACGGGAAGCTGCTCCTCTGTGTACTTCTGTCTGGTTGCCATTCATGTCCTGCTCCATTTGCCCAGCTCAGTGTGTCAGCAGCAATGACTACAGAGGGGAAATGTTTATTTGAAATTGGATCTAGTCTGTGGTCTGGAGTTGCTCACTCCAGCGCCACAGCTGGGAGGTGCTTCAGCAGACACATGAATCCCCCTCTGTCCTTAGTGACAAAAAACTAAAGGAGAGGAGCCCCCAGTGGTTTGTGTTTGTGGGACTTCTGACAGCGCCTCGCCTTGGTGGGCCTTCCTGATGGCAGCCAGCTGACTACAGCACAACAAACACTAATCAGTGATTTCTCTTGCTTGGCCCGAGGCTTTAACTTGATACCACATCATGGGATGTTCTGGAACTTAGGAAAGACTTTGCTGCCATCTCCTCACCCTTGGAGGAATACAACAGTTAAGTCACCTGGACTTTCTTTTGTGTAGGTACTAAAAAAGGAAAATAATTTTTTAAGAACTCAACTTGTAGTGAGGCTTTTTTGACTCAATTCACAGGGCTTAGGGGTACAGAAATCTCCTTGGAGAAACTCAGATCACAAATGAATTAAACAGCGAAATAAAAGTTAGACAAGAAACAGGGAGATAAATCTTTTGCAAATGGGAAGGCCATTGAGAGCTGGAGAAGGAAGGAGGGGAGAAGAAGGGGACATAAAAAGAATTAAGAACCCTATGTACATGTACCCATGCCCCACCCTGGATATAATCACTATTTACTGTAAACATGTACTATTAAAAATAGAAGCAATGTGATTGAACTTTTAATTTATAAAGCTGCAACCCTTAAGGATAATATGGTAAAGAGAGATTGAATAAAAGAACACAAGACAAACCCCCTGCTCACCTCATCTCTCCCACAGCAACTGTGCACTGGGGAACAAAGCAAATAACAGAAATCAGGCTAAAACATTGTCACCACCTCTTAAACATGAATGCTGACCATCGTGTGCGAGTATTCATTCTCTTGTCTTAATGAGTAGATTGTATTTATTAGGCCAGTTTTACATTTGCAGAACACTCAACACTTAAATTACAAGTACTTGGAGTTCACATACTTCTCTGCCCAGTCTCATCCAAGGATGAGATATCTTATTTTCTCCACAGTTTTATCTTCCATTTTCTTTGCAATTTTAAGCAGATGTTGTTAAGTATTTCAATCATTTCTCTGTTATCCAACCCTCACCCTCTCCTATGCTTCTGCTATTGCCTTGGCTCACACTTTCCCTACACTGGCCTAGATTTATGAAGAGTACAGGCTAATTTCATTGCATCTAGCTTTTAGTGCAGGCTATGGATTTGGTTATCATTTTTGAAACAAAAAATAATATTATATTTCTTTCCTTCTCCCATACCAACACATTGCACTCTTGTCAAAATAGTAAGCTAAAGTCCTCATAATGACAAAGGAGGCACATGAGATTATATTTCTGTGTCCTGCTGATTGATCTATTCTCCTGTGTCTCAGAGCCTGTATCATTACTCTTCTCCCCCCACTGTGGGCAGTCAACAGCTCAGTCACGCAGTCAAATTTAGTCTCCTCAAAATGAGAACCTTCCTTTCCTCTGGGATGCACACATCTTGCTTGTTCGGTTAGCAGGTGGGTCATACATGAATAGTGTTGGACACCCTGACAACAGACACCAATATTTCAATAGCTCAGTAAAGAGTTTTTTTGTTTTGTTTTGGGGTGTTTGGGTTTTGGAGACAGGGTTTCACTGTGTAGTTCAAGCAGTCCTTAAACTCACAGAAATCCTCCTGCCTCAGTCTCTGAAATACATAGGATTATAGACGTGAGCCATCACTCTCAGCAATAAAGAGTTTTTCTTCCTTGCAGAATGGTGCAAGCAATTATCCCTGGTTCTCACAGAGATCCCTTCCACCTAGTGATTCATAGACTTCTTTTGGTTCTTTATGTCTTTGCCTATCATCCAGATATGGTTGACAGAATCAATAAACACCATCTAGACAAGTCTCATTTCATAAAACTACAACCAAGAGCCCCATTCTGGAAAGCTTTGGTCAAATAGCGTGCATCCCTTGGGTTCTTGTTACCATGGTAGGCACTCAGCTGCATGGCCACTTATACACTGGAGGGAGGCAGGGAAGTTTAGTGTGACTGTTATGTTCTGAAAAGAGAGGTCAGATGGGGTTTTGTTTAAGTAGCTGATACCCTCTTGCCTCAGTGAATATGAAACATTTTAAGGGCATAAATTTCAGCAAGCGGAGACTCAGCCATTCTATGCAATCAGAAGTGGTGTAAGAGATGGTATTTATAGGCTGCAGAGGGAGTTGGAGGTGAACCTGAAATCCCACCGGCAAGGCAGACACTGGGAAGGTGGTAGGGGCTGACTGACTCACAGTGGTGCAGCCCCTGATCTTCCTGATGACCCAGGGGTTGGCATGGAAACAGAGACTTTTCAGGAGCTGGCCAAGTCCTTTGTTACCTGGTGGAAGGTCGACAATAACTTTCCTTTGGAGACAAGTAAATCATCCAGCTGTTTTTGCCACTTATGTACATATTTTTGCTTCAAGAATAAAAATTTGAACAAACAAACACATAAAGAGTACAGTTCCCTTACCATTTGACAGTTTCTCAAATGTTTTGTGGCCCAAAGCATTTGATGTGTATTTAATTGAACTGTTATTCCTTTGAATATATGTCACACATATCCCAAGTCACGTGAGTTCCCACATACATTCAGGTTAAAAATTGTGCTGATTGATGTGTTGGGATGTTGTTGACTTATCTATTTCCTTTCCCTAGAATTTCCTTTCTATTTCTGGGCCAGGTACGTGTCTAGTAGAGCCTTTCATTAAACATAATCTTCTTTATGAAGCCTTTCTTGAGCCTCTGTTGCAGAACTGACCATGCTGTTGTTTATGCTTTTATGATACAAAGCACATTCACTTTAATCCTGGGTCATTTTATTGAATCCATTTAACTCCAATTACTACCTAAGAAACTCTTTCGATGGTGAAGATTAGGCTTAATCATCTTTGTATCCAGACTTCCCAGGAAACCTAGTCAATACTTAATAATTCTTTATTGAATGATTCTACAAGTGAGGAAATGAAAATGCATGCAACTTGTAATTGTTTAATGAACTGTGGCTTAGTGATTGTCACATTTTATGGTAAAAACACATAGATTTTAAATGTACAACTTAACAATTTAAGTACTTGACAAATGTAAATAGAGTTCCAAGTCTTTGCTTAAAATTTCCAGTAAATTAAGTATAAAGATAAAGATTCAAAGACTTGGTTCCTAAGTAATATTTTTTGTCATCTAATGCTGATTTACCCGTTTATTATTTATGATGTAAATAGTATAAATTTAAACACTATCTGCCATTTTAGTAGTAGGAAAACCAAACTTGTGACTCAGTTTTATTTCTTGCAGGTTATGTGATTTGTGACAATTACATTCCTGTAAACTTTATTTATCAATGAAAAAGAGCATAATTTAACTATAACAATACTGAGGAAATGAAATAAGGTCACTGCTATACGGTGATTCACTTAACAGATTCTCAGTGAATCTTATTCATTTTTTTGCATGTCCTAAATGGAAGTTTTTAAGCTTATTGTAAATATCCATTTGTGAATGCCCCTGAGTTACTAGTTCGGTTTATTTTATTCTTTGCTTCTCTTCACAAAAAACACACACTTTAATTTATGTCATTAATCTATTATGATGGTGAGGGCTGTAATAAGGTAAACAGGAGTAATACCTTTCAATCTTTCCTCATTAAAAAAAAAATGTTGTTATGCATCCCTGGAGGTAAATCTTCACTTGAGAAGTGGTGTAAATACAAAAATGACTGATTCACAATATATGTTTAATAGGAGATGCTTTGAAAAAATTCTATAACATAATTGCTGTATAAAGAAAACTATAGGATGATGAGTACATTTATTTAATGAAGAAGGAACAGAAGGTAAATAGATTAATGGTCAATTTAACTATAGGAGCAGAGCTGCAACAGACATGAGTTTTGGCTTGCATAAAAAATGTCTCCACTAAGTTTCATGTCAGAGAAGGAGCTTTAAAAAAGCTAAGAGATCATTGGGGCACTGTCCTGACCAATGGGTCAGTCCATGGATGAGTCCACAACTGTTATAGTTTATATCTGGATGTCTCCCCAAAGTCTTGTGTGCTCAGAGGCAGGCTTGTGGCAGGTGACTAGACTGTTGGGGGAGGTACAGCTGGCCTGGTGTTGGGAGGTGGTACCTTCTTGGATGAGACAAGTCAGGACAGAAGTGACCTGGAAGGATGTGTCTACCTCCCGAGGCCCTCACTTTATTCTGCTTTCTGGCTGCTGTGAGATGAGCAGCTTTTGTTCTCCTGTGCCCCTTTGCCCTACTGTTTCTTCGTTGAACCCGACCACCACCAACTGAAATAGGAGCAAAAATAAATCTCTCTTCTAAGTTACAGGTGGCAGGCATTTTGACACAATGATGAGGAAAGTGACTAAGACAATAGCTGATTGGGTTTTTAGGAGGTGGTGCCCAGCTGGAGGATGTGGGTCACAAGGGAGCATGCATTTGAGAAGAATCTCGGGCTCTGGCTCTGTCCCTTCCCTCTGCTTACTGGCTGCCATGAGGTACAAAGCTTTCTTTTCCCGGCCCTTCTTTCACAATGTTTCTGTCTTGGAGCAGGTAAAACGTGTACGGAACCGCTGAAACCATGAGTCAAATGAACTGTTCCTCTGTACAGTTGTATATGTCAGGTACAGGATTTTGTCCCGGCAGTGGAAAAGTGACAGGCCTCTTCAGACCTCAACAGCAATTTCTGTGCTTCTCCACTTCTCTGTGCTCTGCTGCCGAGAGCTATCTTGAGAGGACAGCTCTGGAAGAGATAAGAAGTCCTTATTCTCCATTGGTTTTTCCCTCAGAAATAACCAGTTGTGCAGCACAAAGTCCCTATTTACCTCTCAAAGGAAGCAAATAATAAACTCTCCTTTGTAATTTGCACTCCAGCTGTCCCTGAAGGATCAGGCTGACTGTGGTGGGGATTCATAGTGAAGTTTTCAATTCCCTTGCTAGTTGGTTTCCCTTGTAAACATTTCTTTCACAGATCTTTACACCCAAACCCTGACTCAAGATTTGAAGAATTCTGAGGGAGCCCAACTCAAAATGGGAGTGTAACAATGGAAGTTACATGGAAAGAAACAAACATAGGTTAAAAAATTAATGCAATTGCGAAGAAGTAACAGACAACTCACAAATGAAGGCAGATAAAGGCCTAGAAATTTTAATAATGAAGACTTCTGTATATAGCATGCCCTGTAGATGGGGTGTGGATCTGTGGTGCATAGAGACTTGATACTAAGGAGCTGATTATATGGACACTGTTGAACAGAGGTGATCCTACAGTCTCTGGGGATGAACTTTAGAATCACAAGTGGGTTTGGGCAAATTATGATCTTCTTAAGTGAAAATCTTGTGAAAAAACAGGAAAACCAAGGGAATTAAATGAAGAAATACAGTTTATTTTCAAGGGTTTCTGGGTGGCAGGTGATTATCTGGATATCTACATTTTTATAATAGACTTTTCTAAGGTAAGAAGATGTTTTATTATGTGAATATTTAATGGTCCTTTTCATTCAGCACACCTTGCACATTAAAAGCTCCACAAGAAAATTCCAACACATACAAGCTCAGGAGAATGGTCTCACACCCTCTCTTTATCATACATTAACTTCTTCGTATTATGCTGAGAAAATAATGTCTTTTTATAGAAGATGAGGAGGGGAGAAGATTCATTGCATTTCTTTTTCTGTCCATTTTCACAAGCACTAAATTGTACACTCTGATTTCAAACAAAGGTCTCATTCTGATTTATAAATACGACTATTTGCTAGTAGATATGTACTTAGAAAAAATAAATTTCTCTTTTATGATGTATAAAAGTATTTTTTACCCCCAAGTTGAGGGTAATATAGGTCTATGAAAAGTGTATTGTAAGGAAGTGTATAATAAGGAAGGTGGATTTGAGGACAGACTTGGGTGTAGTATATTCTCCAGGCAGTGAGTATGGCTATGATCATAGTTATGTAAAAAAGAACCCCTCTGAGCAGTGATCATATGGTCTTTTCGAAAAACAATGAGATGCTTTGAAAGATTTACAACAGCGGCACTGAAGAGAGAATTGAGTATTTACCTAATAAGGTAGCTATTTCATTTATTATAAAAGGTTAAGTAAATATTTTACAAGAGAACATTGCCAGCAAAAATGTCTCTCAGAGAAAGGAAAATGTACTTTTCCACTCTCATTCCATTTTTGCCACAGGAGGGAAGGCTGTGACCACAGGACCCACTTCAGGGACTGTCTCTGGGCAGAGTGTAGGTTGCATGATAAGAGATATGTCTCTTTAATGTGTGATAGATGCTAGTTGCCAAAGATGAAATATTTTTAGTTTAAGGCCAGTTGCCACCAGAGTCAAAGCTCTAATTGATAGTGTATCCACACTGTTCTGGCGAGAAGAAAGACTGACTAGTAGAAAGATGCCTCTCATCTTGAAGGTCACTGTCCTTGACCATTGTAGATGCCAAGAAGAGAAGTAATTGTCACTGCTGTCAAACCTTGGGTGCAGGTAAAGCATAACTATCTGGTGGTTGATGATTATTTATTATTATTGCTATTATTATCTCCAAGTCCCTGAGGCTAATTTCCGAATTCGTCGTTTCTTTGGAAAATATTTAAATGTGATTAATTTTGTTCACAAGGGTGTTCTAGAAAAGGAAGTGAGTTACACCTTTGACTGTTTAGCTGACACCTAGTAAACCTTGACACTCTCCTCTCCTGAGTCCTCGTGGTCTCTCGCCGTCACAGGAGAACGCTGTCTCTCAATATATTACACTGACAGGGAACAAATGTGCAGCCATAAATATTATGGTTTCACCTAATGCTTCAACTGTGAAAACAAATGACAGAAAATGTACCTCACATAACAGATACTGAGGTCAAAAACTACCCGTAAGTGTATTCCACACAGGAGCGATTACAATACACTTTTCATAGAGTGTTCATTTATGGGAACACATTATGAGTCATGGCAATTCATAACATGATGTTCTACGGAAAATTTCATTCATTGCTCTAAGTAGTGGACACACAGCACTCATTTTTGATTAACAAGAGTCATAAACATACGCCACCAGGTGTAATACAGCAGTTTACAGCTTTACCCTAAATGGAATGATATATTTTTTTCTTCAGAGCATAAGAAAAATGGGACAGAGTGAAATCATTGCACTTCTCAACAGGGCAGTTAACTGGCTACACATATCCCAGAGATCCACTTACCAGAATCTGGCCTTCCGCATCATTTAGTCATTACCTGTACTGCAGCATTTAGTCTCTTCTATAAATATCTTTCTAATTTGAATTAAGATAATGTGCTCTGCTTGTTAGATACGGCATAATGCAGTTTGTACTCGCTTTAAATCTCACTAAGTCAGAAAGCATTTTTGCATTCCAGATAGAGCTAAAAATATTCACCCATTAAAATAGTAATCATCATTAAAATTAGCTCCATGATTTTGCTGATTAATTTTTCAGTAACAAGTATGCTTTCTAAAAAGCTTCAGTTAAACATTTTTTGACAAATCTAGATTTTTTAAAATGTTGAGCATGAGAAGGAAGATAATTAAGGGAATAAAAATAGAAATTTTAAATCTACTGTAATTTTAAAAACACTTCTTTGTTATTTGGTGACAAAACTAATGAAAAGGATTGGAACGGATGCTCTAACCAGGATGCAGGTCAGAATTCCTTTCATCTTTGCATTTCAGCAATGATTCTTATACCTCGGGAAGGTTGTCTATTTTTGTTTGCTTAGAGAAAGAACAATCTAGCAGGCTTAAGTATTCCAGTGATGAGAGCCATTTTTGTGAGATGTAAATTTTTATTTGCATGTGTGCTATTTTTATATACAACAGGCATGGTTCAAGTTCAGAACAAGGTTGAAATCAACAGTATCAAGATGCAATTCTAAAAGCACAAGATAAGATAAAGGACCATGGCTTACACAATATTATGCAATTATTTTATCTTCGGCATCGTTATTTTCAGTGAGGTTGAAGACACAGTCATGCTAAAACATGGTTATAATCCACCCTGTGGAAAATTATGAGAGAGGAAATTACTCATTTTCATTTTAAATACTTTTAAAAAAGTCAGTCATTATCTTTAACAAAGTAAGCCTCTGGTTTTAAAAATATATACAAATTTTAATGGAAAGCAAAATTCATGTCAATTTTAAGACAGAAACTTGTGAGAAAGCAGGTATAGAGGAATAGAAAAGAAAGAGTAGCAGAAATTTATGAGGTTCAATTTCTGCATTTAAAACCATGTTTACATATAATGTGGTACTAATAAAATGAACTGTGTTCCCTAGCTGTGAATATTTGGTATGATGATTTTAATGGGCACATGTCACAAAATAATAGTGATACGGAGTTTGTCACAGATGGCATAGTAACTGTTGTGGAAATGGCTTCTGAGATTTCTCCAATAATGGGCAGAGGTGCATTTCAGAAGGAGCTGGTATGTGGCAAGCAAATATTGCAGCAGTTAACCCCAGGCCATCCGTATTTTCATGAAAAAATATGCACCGGTGCATGCATACACACACACACACACACACACACACACACACACACACACGTTACTTTTTACATAACACAGTTAATGCACACTTGCTTTCTTTATTTCCTGATACTAAACTACAATGAAGTTTAACCTAGTTTAATCATGTAACGAGACTATACAGAGCTTTAGTAAGCTATTTTCTACAGTTGTTAGAGAAAATGTCATTTGAATCTGATTATATAATCAGTTGGACATTTGTATTGCAGGCAATATAAAAATAAAAGATTCATGAAAGGTCACATATATTCTGTAAGAGAGTTATGCCTAACATGTTTAGTATCCAAGAAAAGAGAATCGCTCTATTTGTTGTCTCTAACTTGAAATAACTAACTAAGTATAAGGGGAAGTTCTTTGAATAATGTAATTTTGTGAGTGTGTGTGTTTATGTGATAGATGGTAGAATTTATATACATAGATATACATTTAATGTAGCACCATTATTATACATTTTCCAGTTTTGAATTTTAACTAAATCAAGAACATATATTAAAAGTTTATAATATTTTATATTGTGTGTGAATGATTTCTTTTTGCCTTCTTGAAAACTATCTTATCTTTAGTAGTCCAAATGATTTAACTATAAAATATAACTATCTGAGGCCCTCCAAGGACCTGACCTCATGCTTAGAGCTTAACTTGATACTTTACAGAGTGTTCGTGAGCTTCAAATTACTACAAGAAAATATCTGAAGCAATTAACATAAAGATAAAATAGGTTTTTGGCTTATAGTTCTGGATATTCCAGTTCAAATCATCAATCCATACAAAATCGATACAGGCAATGGCTTTGCTTAGGGGTCCAGGTATGTCATGGCTGGCTGTGGTGGGGCGGGTGTGTAGAGCAAACTCCTCACCTCGCAAGCAGGAAGCAGAAAGGCCAGACTCTCTCAGGTTTGTTTGAGAGCACACTCCTCACCACCGAAGAGCCCCTTGTAGGTTCCATCTGCCGAAGGCTCACAACACTTTCCAATAAGCCCACCCTGCGGAGGGTGGAAGGAAATCACTCATATTTAAGATGCATAGAATCAAAGCTGAACTCCTGGTCATCACCTGTCTACTAAGCCCAACCTGAACAACACTGGCCTCCTGACCTTTGGGGCATGGACACTCTCTCTTTCTTCTGTCTGAGATCAACTCTTGCTGGGTCTCTGTTGAACAGCTTTTTTCCCAACTGCCAGTGCCCTGCCAGGCCTCTGCAGATTTCTCCACAGGCTCTGGCCCTGGGCTAGCCCATGGGAGGTTTTACTTCTACTGGACAGCATCACAGACTGGCTCTGGGGACAGTCCTCAGGCCTCTGGCTCCCTGAGGCTCAGGCAGCTGGAAGTGCCTGAGGTGGTGTTGCTTATGCCTGCCAGGTGGGTGTCTGGAACAACTGCACTTTTCTTTTTACCATGGAATGAAATATGGGGCAGGGTCATCTTCAGAGCACCCTAGGGCAAAAAGCTAAACTGCCCTATCCCAGCACCTGTCCCTTTCCTTTTCATTTCCTCAAGGCCAGATTGGCTTCTCCTGGGGTACTTCTTTAATAATTTGTGCATGATTTCTTACTTCAGGCTATCCGTCAGGGGGTCCAAAAATAGGAATGGTGACTGCAATACCATCTCCTTCCTCCTTCCCACAAATTTGGCATATTCAGGAACCTGGCATTTGTTTCACAACTCTAAGGTTATCCCAGAATCCAGGGGATACTGTCTTTAGGATTGTGTTGATCCTTCAACCTGAGCTGTGCATTTATGCCACCTTATGTTATTTTATGGCACTTGTTACTGCCAAAAATTATGTAGCCTTCTTTCAACTGAATATTAGTTTCCTCTTCTATGTTATACTCTGTATGAAAACAGAGTTTTTGTCTGGGCCCAAATGCTACTTGGTGGTTGACATCCTACACAACAACTGGTTCTCAACCAATGTGGGGTGACTGAGTGAAATCTACAAGAGGAAGAGGATTGTGCCTCTCTTTACCTGAGTTGTTGCATCTTCATTTAAACAAACTTGATCACTGTCTTCACTGACTCTCAGCTTTCAACCTATAGTTATTGTTCTGGCTTCTGGGGTCAGAATGGAACAGAAAGCTGCCCAGATTCACAACAGAACAAATTTGCCAAGAGATACAGTGTCCAGTGGCTGGATATTAGGAGCCTAAAAGCTCTTCCTGGATGCCCAGAAATAATCTCTATGCAAGAACCATACATTATTAAGTGTGTGTACTCTTCTTCAGCTCAAAGAGGAGATTTATTGCCCCCAGGTGGAGCTGATGGAAGCAGAAGCACCTTCCTGGTACCTTGTGAAGTGCTCAGATGTTTGCCAGAGGAAGAAGCAAGGCATGAGGATACTTCTTCTGGTGACTTAGCACCAGAATGTCTGTTTTCTACCTTTATTCTGGAGAGGAGAGTGGAAGCAAATGAAACAAAATTCCCATGACTTTCACCCACTGAAAAAGGTTTGTGGTACAATATGCAGAGGAATGAAAGTCACATTCAGTTTTTAAAAACTCCATACCTGGAAACACATTGATCTTGATGATTTATTAATTCAGTAAATATTTATTGAGAGCTTTTTATTCACTAGGCATGACTCGGGATATTAAGGATATAGAAGTGCTAAAGTAAGCATCTTCTTTGTTTTTCTTTTTCTTTCATTCATTTTACATTTCATTTGGCTTGGCTGAGTGAAGCAAAAGCAAATTTTCTAAACGTTTGCAAATTGGTAGAGAGGCCCAGTGATGAAGTGTTTGTGGGGGAAGTGGTGGTGCTGATGGTAACGGAGACTTCTGGGCAGATGTCTGAGCAAAGTGGAGGAGGAATCACTGCAGCAAAGTAAGTGCAAAGCTCTTGAGGCTGCTGTGAGGGTGAAGAAGTAGAGGAAACTGAAATTCTGTTTACCTCAGTGTCATTTGGCCAATGCTAATTAAAGCATTATAAATGCTTTCCCTTAGCTCCTACAAAATAAAAGCCTACATCTATGTACGTATATATGTATGTATGTATGTATGTATATATGTATGTATGTATGTATGTATGTATGTATCTATCTATCTATCTATCTATCTATCTACCTGTGATTGCTTTTTTGCAATGGAATTGTAAGATTTGCGTTGTGGTCATATTCTGTAGTACAATAGATGATGGCAACTTAATAATGTAAGTCATGCTATTCTCACAGGAGCCTTCATTACAACATACATTTGTCTGTGGCATACTACAGTGTTGCGCTTTAGAGAATGACATCAAGTAGAATTTAGGCATGATCCTTCTTAACAAAATGTAGTAGGGAAATGGAGACAAATTTATTCCCACCACATAGGAAAATTAGAACATGATTATTTATATTCGAAAAGTATTTATCATACATCAGGATTTTATGCAAAAGTACTAAAAATAATTATTTTCTTTGTAGAACTTAAAGTATTACTTGCTCCTGTATGGGGAAACCTAAGTATGTATCTGCATTCCCTGTCATCCGTCCTGAACATTTTTAGATTTCATTTCATAAAGAATGTGTAATATATTAGTGTATATGACATGCTTTTCTCCACTCGGAACTGAGGGTGCCCTAGTTAGTTACCAAATATATATTTAGCAATTACATTATGTGTTTGTTTTACTCATTTTTATGTTATATCAAAAACTTGAGATCATGAATGTATAAATAGAAAAGTACTATTTTGTCTCAAATTTTGGAAGATTTCAATTCATGTCCAGTGGACCCATTGCTCTTGGGTCTGTGGCCAGGCCGTCAGCATGGTGGTGAGTGTGTGCAGGGAGCAGAGCATCTCATTTCCTATGGCCAAGAAACAAAGGAAAGAAAGAGGAGGGGACTGGCATTCTGTGGAGGACCATGCTGTGGCCTCTCCTTGAAAGAAGACCTTTTGGCCCTACCTCTGTGTACTGATATGTATAGATCTGGTGAGGGCCTTTCCTTATCTCCTCAATGGGCTTTAATCAATGCAAATGTGTAGTCTGTGAAGCAATGAGACAGGTCAGTGATGCCCCATCTGTAGCTCCCAGGTAGTATGTGTGAGCTAGGCCGAGCAACATTGAGCTTTCAGCTGAGACCCAGCCTCAAGAAAAGAAGCTGTGGCATCTCAGGGCATGATGGGTACATAGCTGTTATAGCTTGTGTCTGCATATCCCCCTAATCCTCATGCAGTCATGGGGCAGGCTTTTAGAGTTCAGGATTGATTCATGGGTGTGAGTGAAACACCCGCCCTGGGGCAGATAGTTTGCATATACAAGAGAGGAAAAGAGGTTCCTTGCCACCACTCCTCCCTTTTGCTCTTGCTGCTTTTTGCTGCTGTAAACCGTTGCCCTCTGCCATATGCCACTCCGCCTTGGAGCCGACCGAGTATGGACTGGTACCTCCACAGACAGTGAGTTAAATGAAACTTTCCTTCCTTAAATTTGGGCATTGGGTACTTTGTCTCAGCAATGAGAGAAAAGTAACCAAGACAGCATCAAAGTGAAGCATCAACACGAGGCATTGCCCCAATATGTGAAATGCAGATTGTTCTTTCTTCATCTCTCTCTGCACATTGCAGAGGTGATTTCAGGCCTCCTGCCCAGCTCAGCGCACAGCTCTCCTATACTTCCTGCCCTTCTCTCAGGTCTTTTTTCTGGTTAGCCATTATTCTTGCTGGACTTAGGACCCTGTTGGCTCTCCACCATCTTAGAGATGTATTTGTGCTTTCATTTGCTCCGTGGGTTGCATTGGAAGTGGTAGATTAGAATTAACTCACTAGAATTTCAGTGATTTTCCCTTGGGATTACAAATATAAACTTCACCAGACCATGACACAGTCCACGAAGGGCTTTCTATAATGTTCCATAATTCCCTTTGAAAGTACACCCACAAGGACCACACAACCTCCTTGGAGACTCCATCTCTTAAACTTTGGAAACTTTAAAGCTTGGTTTACCATGGTGGAGACCAAACCTTTATTACATGGGTCTTTGGGGGATGTTTCAGACCCAAGGTACACCAGCACATGAGCATCTGGGTTGTAGAAATAGGTATGGTCATGTGTGTATTCATGCCCACAGTTGTGTTTCTGTGTGAATGTGTGCATATGTGTTGTATTAGTGTGTGTTTGCATTCATGTTGTGTAATCCAAACATACTTCCCTGTAAATCTGTATTCAACTCTTAAGCCTTACAGGGATGGATCAATTTTCTTTACAGAGTGTTTGGCTCAGCATCCTGCAGATGTGGCCACTCGCTAATTGTACACTGAGAACAACAATTAGGTTGATGACAAATTTGTGTGTTGAGTAGAAAGAGATCACTGATTAGTTTCTGGAATTGTTGCCCAGTTTTAAACAAAGGGAGCTTTGCTTTTTTTTTTTTTTTTTCTTTCTTTCCCCTTTGATTAGTGGGCTGTGTCATAGATTTGATTAAGCTATGAAAGCTGCATCAAAATGCACACCTTGTCCCGTGGGAATTCCTACTAGACTTTGAACTCTTGCACTTCCACTGCACCTTCTAGAGTCTGGGTTGAGGCTGGGCACAGAGCACCTAAGGGAAGTGGACCCTCCCTTGGTATGCAGCTGAGAGCTATGTGTGAAGTGAAGCACTTTCATGCCTGCTTCCAGGTCTTCTGTGCTGGAGTACTGGAAGCATTTCCAAAACTTCTTTCTACTTCACACACACTTTGTTGATTACAGCAGCTCCTTTGTCGATGAGCTATACCTTTTACTCTGTGCTACTCAAATTCAGAAGAGGTAGAGTTTTTCTTTAGCTGTTTAAGGGAATTTATGGGGAAAATATGAGGCAGGGAGATCTGAAAGATCTTCCTTCAGAGAGTAAGGACTAAAAATAATTTGAATACTGTGAAGAAATGGATTATAGGTCTTTGCTGGAAAGTCTTACCTATGCAGGAAACAAACATGAATGTTACAGTAAACTTTCTCTTTTGGAGAAAGTTGTAGCCACTAGGTTATGTTTTATAGGATTAAATATATTTTGAGAAAATTGAAAAGAAAAGGAAGAAAAGTGAATTAAGAGAGCATAAAGTAATAAAGTGAGATGTTGTAAAAATACAATAAACAATAAACATTCAAGATCCATTATTATAGTAGGGCTTTGTGTGGAAAAGCCTTTATTAGAATAAATGAAAATTTTGTTTCTCCATATCAATATGACTATATATATATATATATATATATTTATACACACACATATTATATATATATATATATATATATATATATATATATATATATTCACACACACTAGGAAAGCACTGTACCCGAGCTATGTCTCCGGCCTAACTTAGAGACATACACTTTAAGTTTTTAAACTGTGGATTGATCCAGAATTATTTCCTGCATTGAGAATCTCAGAGCAATTCCAAATGCAGGGAAACCCATCTTCAGAATAGTGATTTTGCACGTATTTCTGCATATATTCCAATAGAAACTGAGATGGAGAAAGATCAATAATCACCCAGATTCAGGGCTCAGTTTAAGATGGCAAGTTGACTTTCATATTTGGCAATAAAATCTGGCAATTTAATGTACTAAAGTCTTCTACTCCTCCCACCCATGCCAGGAATCTTGACACCTATTTCTACCTGCTCACATTCATCACAACCCTTACAAAGGGCATAGAAAAAAAGAAATGTTAAAATTAGGAAGGGGTAGGAGAATAAGAGTGATACAGAACCACTCATCCACTTGAGGAAGAGAAGATGAGAAATTAGAAGACTATCTGTGGTAGTCCAAGCTTGCTATATAAGGGAGATCATTAAAAGAGGAAATCTAGGAGTTGGATAATGAACATTTCTTCCATGTAGAAAACAATGTAGCAAATTCCACTTCCTAGATCAAATAAGAGTCTACTCTATGCTTGAACAAATAGAACACACAAAAACTTTTATGAAAAGCAAATTATATTCTTTTGCCTTAAAGTAACTCATATCACGTGATAGCATGAAAACCCTACACACGGATGTAATGATCCCAAATCTTTAGCATTAAGTTCTCTCACAGGGAATAAACTGGGAAAGAAGATAACTCTATAAAAGATATAGCCAAAGTTTTTTAACTAGTTTAGACACACATGGTAGTGAATGCCTGTAATCTCGACATTTTAGAAGACTGAGGAAAATGGGTCACATATATAAATCCGGCCTGGGCGACTTAGTAAGACTCTGTCTCAAAAAAAAGGAAAAAAGGAAAACAAAAATGAGGACTGGGGCTATAGTTCAGTGCAAAGGGCTTCGGTTCAGTTCTTAGCACCGTAAATAAATAAATAAAATTTAAAAAAGAAGTCAACTAGTTCAATACATCATTTTTAGAAAATAAAATCTCTGAAAGTCACAAATGCAGATTTGACTCTGCAATCACTATTTCTAATGTTCCTTGGTTCAACTAAGTATGTGGCTATATATATTCGTGTGTGTGTGTATATATATAATTTAGGGATAGTGCTGAGATAATTGCAAACAAATAGATGTTCTATATGTCCTTTCCCTTAGTCTTGGGAGAATTTTAGGGTAGCCCAGGCTAGCTTCAGTAAAAGAATTTACAAGGCTTCCGGGAAGATGGCGACCAGGTGAGCGGCAGAGGGAAATTCTCCCAGACAGATCTCTTGTGTGCGGGTGCTGGGTCCGCGGCTGTGAAATTCCAACTGAACGTGTTGCTCTGTGCTGCCTGAGTATTAACCGGTGGGCTGGATTTGCCGTGGCTAGGAGTGGGCGGGCCCTGAGAGCTGGGCCCCCGAGGAGATTGGTGTGGCGCACTGTGGCTTGGCCGAGTCCGCGTACCCCTGAGGGCGATCGGGGTGGGACGGTCCCTCCCATCTCCCGACCCCAAAGTGCTTGCAGGTGGCTGCGGTCAGGAATTTTTGGTGGCGGCAGAGCAGGGTGGTCTTGGAGACCGCGCTCCTCAGGCAGACTGAGCTAATCCGGGCAGCGGACCTGGATCCTGCTCAGATCCCCACCCCTGCAGCCGACGCCATCCTGGGATGGAGAGTGGGCACTGCGGCGGCTGCGGTCAGCGGCTCCTGCGAGAACACCGAGGAGGCACAGAAGCACCATGGAGCAGCGCATTGTGGGCGAGGCACGACATATTAGCAATTTGGGGATCTCCTGCTGCAAGATCCCAGGGTGAGTTGACTGGGCGCCCTGACCGGTTTTCTGAGTTGAGGAGAAGCTCCGCCCAGCGAGGGACATCCATCCCGGGATGGAAGAGCTGGCTGGGTGCCCCGACCAGTTTTTTGAGTGAGGGAGGAGCTCCACCCAGGGAGGAACACCTGAGTGACCCCCTGCCAGTACGGTCCCCAGAAAGGCGAGCTGTTTATGCACCCCAGCCAGGTCTCTGGGTAGCAAGTAGCTCGGCACACAAAGCAGCATATGAGCAGCCTATTGAGTGGAACTGCCAGCAGAAAGCTTAAGGGACATTCTCCTGAAGAGAAGGAGTCATTGGAGCAGCCTGTGCAACAGACCTTTGCCTGGTGAACTGCCTGGGTAATTTATTGCTCAACATTTTGAATCTGATGCCCAAAAATGGGAAGACAGACGAACAAAACGCAGTCTCAGAACTCAACCCCATCCAGAAAAAGTCCTGAATGCAAGGATACAGGGGAACTAGGAAGCCACATACCTGCAAATTCTGAAACGATTGCATCCGAAACACTGAAACAACTCCAACAGGCCATAGAAGAGCTTAAAGCAGAAATAAGCCACATACCTGCAATAATCTCTCAGACAAAAAATGAACTGAAAACTATAATGGAAGAAATGTTCCATACACATAGAGAAGAAATAGATAAAAGATTAGAAGAAAGTAGGAAACAAATGGAAACGTTACAAGAGCAATTTAGGAATGAATTACCAAGAATGAAACAAGTCCAAAGACATTGCCAGGGTTTGAAAACTTCCATTGAAAGCTTGCAAAACCGCTTAAATGAAACCGAAGATAGAATTTCAGACCTTGAAGACAGCATGGCAGCCTATGAAGGTGAAAGGAAGGATCTCATAAAATCATCAAAGACCCAAGAAAAATCAATCCAACAGCTTCAAGATGAGGCAAAACGAAATAATATTCGAGTTATAGGAGTCAATGAAACAGCAGGAGACCACACAAACAATATAAAAAGAATATTTGCTGAAATAATAACAGAAACATTTCTAAACAAGGTAAAAGATACTGAAGTGCAATTAATCGAGGCATATAGAATCCTAACGATCCATAATCCAAAGAAAACCACACACAGACATATAATAGTCAAGATCCCAGATATCCAGCAAAAGAACACAATATTAAAAGCTGCTAGAGAAAAGAAACAGATCACCTATAAAGGAAAGCCCATCAGAATCACAGCAGTCTTCTCAACGGAAACCATGAAATCAAGAAGAGCTTGGAGCGAGATATTGCAGATTCTGAGACAAAACAACTTCCAACCCAGACTGGTGTATCCTGCAAAACTGTCCTTCAAGTTCGATGGAGAAATAAAATATTTCCACGACAAAGAACAACTGAAGAACTTCATGAGTGCCAAACCAGGATTGCAAAAACCACTAAAAGATATTCTAGACACAGAAAAAAGTGACCACAGTCCCAAGAACAACGATAGAAACAACTCCCTACACAGAACAAGTAAGTAAACATTCAGCAAAAGAAGGAAAACAACAACATGTAAATTACATGACTAGAATAAGCCAACATATAACCATTGTAACCATTAATGTAAATGGCCTCAATTCACCAGTCAAAAGGAAAAGATTGGCAGAGTGGATTAAGGAACACAATCCAATGATATGCTGTATACAGGAAACACATTTTACTCAAAAGGAAATCCACAGGCTGAAAGTTAAAGGTTGGAAAACAATTCTCCATGCAACAGGTCCCCAGAAAAAAGCAGGGGTAGCTATTATGTTTGCAGACAAGGTAAACTTCATACCAAAAACAATCAAAAGAGATAAAGAAAGCCATTACATACTAGTTAGGGTTAAGCTGCAAGAGGAGGAGATAACAATCCTAAGTATTTATGCACCAAACAATGGAGCACCAAACTTTACAACTCAAGTCTTAACAAATGTGAAAAATCAACTAACTAATAACGCTATTTTAATGGGGGATCTAAGCACCCCTCTGACGCAAAGAGACAGGTCAACTGGACAGAAACTCAGCAAAAAAATAACAGACCTGAAACAAAAGTGTGAACAAATGGACTTAGTAGATGTGTACAGAGTGTTCCACCCCACAACATCAGAATACACATTGTTCTCAGCTGCACATGGGACTTTCTCTAAAATAGACCACATTCTAGCCCATAGAGCATATCTACCTAAATGCAAAAGAATTGAGTTATCCCATGCATATTATCTGATCACCGTGCAATGAAACTGGAAATTAATGACAAAGGGAACTCCAAAAACCGCATAAACACTTGGAAATTAGACAACAACCTTCTGAATAACCAATGGGTCACACAAGAAGTTAAAGAAGAAATTAAAAATTACCTACAAATAAATGAGAATGCAAGTACAACCTATCGGAATCTGTGGGATGCAATGAAGGCAGTCCTCAGAGGGAAATTTATAGCAATGAACTCATATATAAAGAAAATAGAAAGAGAACAAATAAATAGCCTAATGCTACACCTCAAACTCTTAGAAAAAGAGCAACAAACCAAACCAAAAGCCCAAAGAAGGGAGGAGATTATAAAACTCAGGGCAGAAATTAATGCAATTGAGATGAAGAAAACTCTACAAAAAGTGAGTCAAAGAGTTGGTTCTTCGAAAGAATAAATAAAATTGATAAACCCCTAGCCAACCTTATGAAGAAAAGAAGGGAAAGAACTCAAATTCATGCAATAAGGAAGAGGATGAAATCACCACAGATCCCACAGAAATCCAAGAGATCATTAATACCTCCTTTGAAAATCTTTACTCCCATAGGATAGAAAATTCAGAATAAATGGACAGATTTCTGGAAATGTACAAATTACCAAAATTGAGTCAGGAAGACTCAAAAATCCTGAACAACCCAATATCAATTAACGAGATTGAAGATGTCATAAAAAACTTACCAACTAAGAAAAGCCCAGGCCCTGATTGATTCACAGCAGAATTCTACAAAACATTCAGAGAAGATCTAATGCCAACACTCCTCATACTCTTCAGTGAAGTCGAAAAGGAAGCAACTCTCCCCAACACATTTCTGGAGGCAAGTATTATACTGATACAAAAACCAGAGAAGGACCCAACCAAGAAAGAGAACTATAGGCCAATCTCTCTAATGAACATAGATGCAAAGATACTCAACAAAATACTTGCAAATAGAGTACAGCGAATCATAAGGAAAATTATACACCATGACCATGTAGGATTTATTCCAGGAATGCAGGGATGGGTCAATACACACAAATCAATTAATGTAATACACTATATTAATATAGTCAAGACAAAAACCACATGATCATCTCAATAAATGCAGAAAAGGCTTTTGATAAAGTCCAACATGCATTCATGCTAAAAACCTTAGAAAAAATAGGAATAGATGGCCTCTATGTCAATTTGATCAAAGCCATCTATGACAAACCAACAGCCAACATCATACTGAATGGACATAAACTGAAAACTTTCACTTTAAAGTCAGGAACAAGACAAGGATGTCCATTGTCACCACTCCTATTCAACATAGTCCTGGAAGCATTAGCCAGAGCAATCAGACAAGAGAGAGAAATAAAAGGAATAAGGATACGAAAGGAAGAAGTTAAACTATCACTATTTGCAGATGACATGATACTATACATGGAGGACCCCAAAAACTCCACAAGAAAACTCCTGGAATTAATTGACAAATTCAGCAGCATAGCTGGATACAAAGTCAACACCCAAAAATCAATAGCATTCCTATACACGAACAACAAACAGACTGAGAGAGATATTGAGGAAACCATACCCTTTACAATAGCATCCAAGAAATTAAAATACTTAGGAATCATTCTAACAAAGAATGTGAAAGATTTATTCAGTGAAAACTACAGTACTCTGAAAAAAGAGATCGAAGAGGATTTCAATAAATGGAAAAACATACCCTGCTCATGGTCAGGAAGAACCAACATTGTGAAAATGGCCATACTACCAAAACTGTTGTACAGATTCAATGTAATTCCCATTAAACTACCATTAGCATACCTCACAGATCTAGAGAAAATATGCCTCAATTTCATCTGGAACCAGAAGAGACCCAGAATAGCAAAAGCACTCATCGGCAACAAGGACAAATCAGGTGGAATCACAATCCCTGACCTGAAATTATACTACAAAGCTACTGTAATAAAATCAACCTGGTACTGGCTAAAAAACAGACCTGAGGATCAATGGAACAGACTGGAAGATGCAACCACAATGAAAAACTCACTCAACCACCTAATATTTGACAAAGGAGCCAACCAAACTCACTGGAAAAAGGATGACCTGTTTAATAAATGGTGCTGGAAAAACTGGCTTGCCTCTTGCCGAAAACTGAACATAGACCCAAATATATCACCATGCACCAAACTCAGGTAAAAATGGATCACAGATCTTAATATTAAAACAGAAATTCTAAATCTATTGGAAGAGAAAGTAGGTAAAAATCTTGAAGACATAGGAGTAGGCAGAGAGTTCATGAACAAAAATGAAATAGCAAGGGAAACACTTCAAAGAATCAATAACTGGGACCTCATCCTACTGAAAAGTTTTTGTACATCTAAAGAAATCACCAACAAAGTAAAAAGAAAACCCACAAATTGGGAAAAAATC